>JAJHUR010135025.1:74850-91767 GCA_027495735.1 Lutjanus campechanus
AAAAAAACAGATAAAAACAGCACTTAAACACCAAAAATGCCACAAGTTGCTGTGTGAGCGACCTTTGTTTACTCAGCCCTCCATGGTTACAGCTAGATTCATTTTCCACCGATCCTTCCCCAAGTCAATTAGTGGCTTGTATACCTGACAGATACCAAGCACTAGCTGTACCGAGCAAATTATTCTGTCACAGGCTTCGCTGATATCACATTGTTTCAGGGCCAAAATTATTAAACCTTTTTTCTGTTGCACTGCAGCCAGTGCTTCACTGATGATTTACTATCATATCGTTTCCCTCCAGTGGGCCTATTCTTAGTGCGGGTATCATCCTCATCATGTGTTGGAGAGAAGGTTATTTTTAGTCAGGCTGTCACGTGATGTCAGTGCAAGTGGAGTCTCACAGCTGTAGGCTACTGGTACAACATGTTACATATCCACAGCTCCCAGCCTGGAACAAATGCCTCGCATCCTGTGGATCTCAGGACATATTGAGTGACATCGCCTTAATAATTCAGACAGACTTTCACGCATACATTTTTACCAGGCTCTGGTACTCTGGACAAAATAAAAAATGGGCACTGAAGTTTCCTAGTGCCTATATGGAAACAAAAATGAAGGCTACTGCCACATTTTCAACAAATGTCAACTTCATTTTGACAGCTTTCAATGAAAAAAACAACCAGTATTTCCCCAAAGCTCTCAAACAATGGGTCATTCAGTCACAATATCCAAGCTGTCTTTTTAGATGAGTAATTGCAGCACAGTTACAACAATTTGTCAATTTTTAACTGATTAATCATAATTTTTCATGCAAAAATGTTAAACATTTGCTGGTCCCAGCATCTTAGATGCTGCTTTTCTTTGTCTCTCAGTATCTGAACAGTCTTTGGGTTTTGGACTGTTGACTGGACAAAAGAGGAAATCTGAAGACGTTACATTGGGCTCTGAGAAATTGTGATGAGCATTTTTCACTTTTTTTTTTTTACATATTACAGACTAAACAATTAATTGTATATGCCTATTCATGAAATCATCTAGGGCTGCAACAAGGGCTGCACAATATGTAAAAAATGTATATTGCAATTATTTTGACAAGAACTGCAATTGCAGTTATATATGTGAATATGTGATATGATTAGTAGGAATGATCATTTTTGCTTCACAATTTTGCATTTGTTGGGGTCTGTAGCAAACAAGTTCTCTGAGATTATTAGGTCAAGACATCACTGCAGCACTTCATAATAAAGCCCTTTTCGCACACATTTTTCCTTTGTCAAAAAATTATGATCTGGCTCTGGTTCTGTGATTTGGATATTGCACTTGGCCATATTGTGATCTCAATAATATTGTAATTAATTGTGCAGCCCTAGCTGCAACTATGAAATAATTTTATTATCTATCAGTATGTCAGCTATTTTCTTATTTTCTAATTCATTAGTTGTTTGGTCTATAAAATGTCAGAAAATGCTGGACAATCAAAATCAGTGTTTCCCAAGGCCCAAAATGGCGTCCACATGTCTTGTTTTGTGCGCAACATAAAGATATTCAGTTTACTGTCATAGAGAAGAAAAAAAAAATCATAAAATATTCACATTTACAAGGCTGGGATCAGAAAATTTAGACTGAAACTGCTTAACTGATAATCAAAACAGTTGGCATTTAATTTAGGCCTAATTGTTGACAAATAATCAATTAATAATTCCAGCTCTAAAATAATCAGTAGATTATTAATTGACAATTTAGTTAGTTGCAGCCCTAAATTGCACGGTGTCAAATAACAAAAAAGCAGTATTTATTTATACTAATTATTTTATGAATTAATTGCTTTAAAACTGTTCAATCTGTTGACAATGTCCACTGACTATGTCCCTCTCTGTCATTTATAATGTAGCAACAGCCCATTTGTTTGACTGAGAGTCATTCAGAAACAATGACAAAGAAAAAAGGTTAATGGAATTACTGATTCTCAAAGGATATACCAAATTTCCTGGTTCACAACTATTATCCCCTTTATAAATTATGAATTAGAGCAGTTTGCCTGCTGCTTGAACTTGTATCACTTCAAGGAGTTTGAATAATTCATTATTGCATTATGCCATTTAAGTACTAAATATATGCAAAAGCCACAGAGAAGCAGGTGAAGGACGCAATGAAAATGGCATACTTCTTATTTAATGGGAATTATTCCCACTGGTATTGCTGGAATCTCTTCGATTACTTTTAATTTATTCAGAAAGTTAAGGGCCATTAACATAACAAAGAAATGCTATTTGTTGCACATTTCGAGTCCAAAGGAGGTAGAGTAATTATGAAGTATCACTCTGCAATTAATGTTTTGATTACCACCTGTGTTCTAAATAAACAGCAGCAAAACAATTAAGTTCCCATAAAGAATAAAGCAGGTCCATCCACACCTGTAGGGATCAGAGCTGATCTCAAGGCCAGAACAATTAATCACAGGATGGTTAAGTAGACATGACAGGAGCGACTGACACCCTATAATTTTCCTGGGCAGCATTATCTATAATTTTGCTCATTACATAACACAAAGAGACTTGTATCATTACTGAAATGTACTAATTTAGGTACTTTTTTCCCAGCTTTCAGAAGAAGGGAAGGTTTTGTAATGCCATCATGCTTGATGCGGCAGGTGGTTGTGCACTGTAATTTTCATCTCAGATCATCCATGGTTATCTGTCATGGTCAACAGACTCACTTGTACCAACTCCCCCTCCTCAGCGAAAATTGTTTGGCTCGATGGTTTCGGGGAGCAAAGGAAAATGGAAAGGAGGTGGACCTGCTAACAAAAGGCAGACTAAGAGACAGAGCCATCACTCTGCAGAAAGCCTGTAATCGAAAACTTTCTGCTGTCACAACAGCGGGAGCAAAGAAAATGGGAGGTCAGGTGTCATGTCAGCATTAAGCTTCCACAAATTGTTTACGCTGCTGGCTTTAGCACTGCAAGACTGCAGACTGCAGTTTTACAGGCCAAAAAAAGAACACATTATTTAGCAAGCTGCCTTACTGACAAATGTAAATGTATACATAAACATATATGGGAAGAACTGATTGCAAATAACTTTTTTTGAACATTGTCAGAGTAGCTTTTTGCCAACCCACAGTACTTAGTATAGCTTCAGAAACTCATCTTTTGCTTTTTTCACTGGTTCTTTGGCTCTGTTCTCTGAGGTTTTTACTGAATCTGTGATATTATTTCAACTTCGAGAGCAGCTCTCAAAGCCTTAAACAAGGCCTCTGATTTTCTCAGATATCTGGGGAGAAATTATGGCCTTTTCAATTGAAATGGGCGGTGCAACTTCAGTGCACAATCAAAACAAAATTTAGCGACAACTGACTGGTTGTAAGGAGAGTTAACGAGTTCGTTTCAGGAGTTCTGGCGGTGATATGCTACAGTAATACAGCGCTTACTTTCCCAAGGGAAGAGGCAAGTAATGAAAGAGGCCATCTTTAAAGTACAGAGATACTGGAGGCAATATTCAGTGAATTAATAATAGCAAAAATATATATATCATGTTTCACAGCACGATCCAGTTGATATCTTAACTGACATGTTAACAAGCCAATTAGATATGTTAGATAGGTATTGTAAGCTTCATCCATGGGACCATGGTCGCATTTGGGTATCACACATGGGTAGATGAACAAAAATACAAAACCCCCTGGTAATATCATGCAATATCGTACAGCAAAATCAAAGTGCAATCCTAAAATAATCAAATCAGTATCACTAAAAACCTCAAATATGTATTATCCCCTTACAGGACAGGACATAAACCACGAAATAGCATTTTCTGTTGACTATGAACAATCTTCCTTTCCTTATGCCTTAGATTAGAAGGGACATTACCAGAGCTTTTTTACTTTGCACATTATCTCTGTTAGGCTTTTAGGAGAACAACAGCATCCACTCTTGTGGTCATTTACTACTGAAATAACAGCCATGTCTCATCTCAGCCCAGATAGGCCCTCAACCTATTATTTTCAAAAATTACAGTGATACAAAAAGGAAATTGAAAAATTAGTATAGCCAAAAGGTGAACAAGAAACTGTGGTAATATGAACACTGAAGCTCTCAGGTTATGAAATGTCATTATCAGTTGAGGTGAGGCAGTATATGGAAACATGGATGTGTTCTGTCGACAAACATTCAAAGAAGTAGAATTCACAGCCTTGAAGTGCTGCTATGTGAGCTGCTATATTAACTCCGTAGCCCAGTGACGTGTATGAAGCGGTCATCTTTGCCCCATAATCAACAAAATTACATGGTCACCCTGAGATGAAATTGTAGATTTCATTGTTACTATGATATCAGCTGGTGAAATGTCTGATTTATTTAAAAAGTCAGCGGCTACAGGCCAAACCTAAAGGACAACAATTCAGTGCCCATTCCTGATCATGATACGCCGCTCTCTTTTATACTGCTACATGTAACTGTCCATGACATGTGACCTTTTGTAACAAAGAACAGGGTTGTGACTATAAGCGTAAGCTCACCTAACCACGCCAGAAACCATACCGTATGTGCTGCTTATTATCCAGCGTAGGAACGGGAATGATAAGATTTTTATTGATACTAATGCCCACACCAATTCTGCTTACTGATCCGATTCTCTATCAATGCCCTTACGGATTCCTAATCACCTTTCTGGGTGAGAAAAAAAAGAATCCTACACAGGTTTTCAGCCACAATGCAACTATTTTCTTATCAGAATTTGAACACAGTACAGAACAAAGGCTTGTGTGTGACTCATCATCTAAAAAGGATTAAATGAGAGAATATTTGTACAGCATTTGTCTTCTTTTAGAATTTTTTTAGTCAGAGAAAAAGTCTAAACTAATATCCAACATAAGATATTCTTAACAGATGTGCTGTTCAGGAAGAAGTGGCACTTGTGCACAGAGTGTCCTGAAATTTAAGCCTATGTTGAGTAGAAATATATTTCAGCATATTGCTGGTGTTTCCAGCCTTCGATGAAATGATCATTTTACAGATACTAAATACTAGTTTTACAGATACAGCAGCATAGATGCATGAGTGTCATGTCATTGTTCTGCAACATGCAACCATCAGAATTCATGCCGACATCAATAAAAGGAATTGATAAGCTCCAAGGGATATGATTCCAATCGATCAGACAATCTGAAAAGATTCTCAACTGGAATAAGAATTTCCATCCCAAATCTAGTGTCATGAGCAGTTGTACAATGATCTCTTGACTAGAGAGCTGCAATGACTAGTTGTCAAATAACTATTTTGATAAACAATCATTTTGAGTCTTTTATTATCTTCAAATTTTCTTATTTCAGCTTTTACAATGTGAATATTTTCTAGTTTCTTTACTCTTCTATGACAGTAAACCGAACATCTTCGGATTATGGACAAAATGAGACATTGGGAGACATCGCCTTGGGCTTTGAGAAACCGCAATCAACATTTTTCACCATTTTCTGACATTTTATGGACCAAACAACTAATTGACTGATCGAGAAAATGTTTGACAGATTAATCGAAGCACTCACTAGATGCAGCCCTACTCTCAACTAGCTCTAAGCAGTCCAGGCTGACTATTGCTCCACCATAACTCACCAATGATTTCCTCAGCATGGACCAGTCAGAGAGGGAGGGCTGATTGCGGCTCATCAGGCTGTCAGCTGGAAGTGCATACTTGAATGGAGCCCATGGTCAAGAGGCTTTCCCCACTGCCACATTTCCCAGTAGTTGACTGCAAATCAAACAGTTGTTGTTTTAGTCTTAAGATCAGTTAAGTTGTGAAAAAGATGAAAAAAGGTTGATTATTCCGCACTTCTCAGCCTGTTTATAGCCCCCATTCACACGCAGATAAGAGTGGCTGAGAGAGACTTATCATTTGAAAGGCAGATGAAGGCCCACCGAGGCCAATGTGATGTGAGTGGACCCGCTGTGGCACATCACGTGATCAGTTGCTCTCGCTCTCCTGCGCCTGCAGCTAGGTGCCATTGTAAAATGCCATCATAGCTTAGCCTCCTTCCCCATATACCCCAAGCTGAGCTTATCCTACAGATTTCACTGCTGTGCAGCCCTTGGATCCTATAGACACGTCTCCCAGCATGCACTGCAATCCTCTGACTGCTTAACACGATTAAAAGTCATGGAAGTACCCATGCGAATCCGCGACCTCCTCTAAACAGTTTGAAAGTGAAGCACTCCATCTCTTTGTCCAGCCCAACACTTTGGCTGTGTGAGCTAAATGAACATCCTGCTGAAGCCTTTTTTCGGTTGATAAAGTGACTGCTGCTACTGCTGCAGCTACAAAGAATGGACATTACACGGGGAGCACACTGAAAGATCTGCCAAACCCTGAAAACATCCATTAGTAACATAAACAGCGCAGCAATAAAATGCTACTCTGTGTACCAAGCACATTTAAAAGGTGATAATCTGTCCGTACGCCAGGGTGATTTTCTCATTTCAGTAATATGCCATATAGTGTTAGCTATTCTCTTTTATTTCCTCTTTTATTTCCAGGGTTCCCAAGGCAGTTCCCTGAGAGCTGGAGTATCATTTTCGAACATCAATTGCACCAGTTGCAAATAAAGCACCAAATTACAAGCAAATATCACATTAAGCCTCTTAATTACAGACTTTTTAATTAGGGACAGCAAATGTGTTTTGAGAATGCACAGATGCACATCAACTCCCAATTTTTCTTTTCATGTGCTTGTCTCACTAGCTAAAGAAATAGCAGCTCAAGCAGAAAACCTCCCACATAAGTCGATACCAAAGTCCTAATACCAACACTTTAAATGCATTTTGAAAAGCAGTGATTTTCAAAATGGCAATGTTTGTGAGACCGCTGAGAAGTAGACGGTGAGATTTACTTTGGAGAGAAGAACACAGATATCTGAACTGAGAAAGAAAATGAGAAAAGAAAGTGAAAGCACACGGACGAGGCGAGGTCATCTGTGTTTGTGCACATTATTTGGAAAAAAAAGCTGATGTACTGTGAGAAAGAAAGAAACCCTCAGTGTCAAATCAATAGATAGATTGTCGCCGTTTCTCCCTCTGTCGTCTGCACAGAGTCGCCGCAGCAATTCAGACTCACAAGGTTTCTGACAAACAAGCTACAGACTTACATACAAGTTGACCAATTCATGAGGAGCTGATTATTTTAAGTGAATGCAGAGTATGTACAGTTGAAAATGTCAAGGCTCTAATCTGATCCCTCCCAACAATCACACACCAAGGTCAGCACAGGTGTGGGAGTATGAGAACAAATATCATAAATATCATATTCTCTCAGATATCTGCATATAAATGCAGAATCTGAAGCTATGAGACAAGATTTTGGTATTGTGATCTGGTTTGCAGTTGTAGTTCATTTGTAGTCCTTGTAATATTGACCAATCACGTTTGAGCTAAAGTTGTCATGACACCAGAAGTCCTTGGCATAAATTAGGATGTTTCTTTCTTTTTTAAAATTCAAAACCCTTCACACAGCGCTGGTACCGGACTATAGAACAGAATATCTGTTTTCCGGGTATCCGCTGGCTAAAAGTAATTACTAAAATTAAAAGACAGCTGCAGGTCAAGTGTACATTGTATATAATTATGTACTATGGCCTCAATGTGTTAGTCCTTTTTAAGACTTAATTTAAATCCTCCCATATTTTTATTTATTCATTTATTTTTTCCTCCTCCTTATGTTGTTTATGTTCTTCATGTTATGGTACTTTGTCTGTATGTAAGTTAATGTGTGCATATATGGATACAGATATTTGTATGTACGATACAATGTTACATGTGTTCAAAACAATAAATACATTTTTTTTAAGCATGTGGACTTTTATAGAAATTGCATACTTAATATCACCCTCTACTAAAGATTACAATTCACAACCATAAAACCACCCAAAACAAAAAAATAACTGCAGTAAAACCCGTAACAGCAAAAGTAGCAGTTTTGGGGGAAAAAATCAGTTCAAACATTTGATACATTTGATGATAGAAGCCATTCATTATCAGTAAGTTGTGTAATCACTAATTACAATCAACAGCATGAAATGCTGTGTTTAGGTAGGAAGCATGTAGCCTACCTAACGTTAGCTTACTTCCGGACCACAGCAGAAAGAATATAGCGGCAACTAACGCTTGCAACCTCATAGCTTACTAGTAAATATAAACCATGTTAGCACACAATGGCGAACTGAAAATATATTAACTCACTCTGTACAAGTTAACCAGTGTGGTACATGCAGTAAATTCTTACCTTGGTGTTGTGAAGCAGTTGTCGTCTTCATAAATCCTTAATTGTTGACAGCTAGACGGGTGACTTGTGCGCCCGCAAGGCAACAGTATTGGCAGGAAATACTTCTAACTCAATTTCCACAGTCCAGGAAAAACTTGGCGGAGCAAATAAACGGGCGGAACAGTATGTTTTTTGTTTTTTTGTTTGTTTTTTTTGTTTTTGTTTTTTTAACGTTTTATTGAAAAAACCGTAAAGTATACAAAAACAGTATACAAACAAAGAACATATATTTTTATATTGCCAGGGGATATGTCCTTACATTACACAAAAACATCTAGAGCAGAGCAGCTTAAGGTCTTATCAGCTTTTTTGTTGTCAGAGTTATCAATAAGCTATATGTATTGTTCAACATCTTTGAGAAAAGGAATAAAATTAGGTTTTTTGTTGCTGAATTTACACTTGTGAATAAAAAATTTAGCCAAAATTATTAACAGGTTTATAAGGGGAAAAAAGCCTTTTCCTCAGTCTTAGAGCACTTGTAAAAACAGAAAACAACATTTTCCCAAGATAAAGAAAAGTCTTTGGAAACATAGTCTATAATGAATCTGCTGAAATCCTTCCAAAGTTTTTTTTTTTTGTATGAGGGCAATGCCAAAATAGATGTAACACAGTCTCTGGGTGGTCCTCACAGAAAGAACAGTCTGTATTTATGTCTCTTTTGAATTTTACCATGCAGTGATTTGCAGGATAGTATTTATGAATAATTCTGAAGGAAACTTCCTTCACCTTATTGGTGATGAGATACTTGTGTGGAATCATCCAAACCTTGTTCCAATCAATGTCACAAAACGATTCCAATATGAAATAACATGTGAAACAGAAAGCGGAACAGTTTATCTCCTCATCGGGAAGGGTGTACCAGACGTATGCTGCTATAAAATGTGCCAGATTTTTAAAAAAAATCAATTTAGCTACTTTTATTTGATTTGGCAAGTAAGTTCCTCAATGGAGAAGTATCACAGAAACAGGAATAAAGCATTTCATTAAAAATAAAAAAAAAAAATAAAAAGTACAATAAAACTTGGGCGGGTATTGATACATTTGTCCACAGATTAATTTGAACATAAAGACTAAATCACAAAGTAGTTCGATATTTGATATTTTAATGGGTGATTTTAAAAATAAAAGAGGGATTCTGAAATTAAATAGCTGTCTATCAATAAATAGTTCAAATTAAAAATGGATTTACAAGTGCAACATAAAACCGTCACTAAGTAAATTGTTTAAAAATGATAATGGATTCATTTATACATGATGGAATTTAAAAATACATTTTTTAAATTGCAGTCGATAAATAAATAACTGGAAACACAAACAGAATTAAGAACACAGATTTTAATCAAACATTTAAAGAGTCAATATTTTCTCCCATTTGCATTCCTTTTTCCCCACTGCTTTTCCTTTTCCTATTAGCTTTTCAATTTGCTTAGTCATTTAGCCTCTCCATTTAGCCTTTCCGCGACACTTAAGTGTCGTGTTGTGCTGGTAAAATGTGGTAAAACAATGCAAATTAGCCATGGGATGTAACAAGTTCTCTGACTGATTACAGAGCCACACCTGCCTCTACCCTGCAGCTGCCTTTTCCTATCTTGACTGCCCTGATATGGTGGACGCGTAGACACATAATGGCGACATACAGCAGTGGCCATTGAGGTATCTACATTTTTATATCTATGCAAGCACAAACGCATGTTCCTAAAAGGCTTTTGTTGGCGCCTGAACAGTGTTGGAAGAAATAGCGAGGGTATGAGGCAGGTGCAGCTTTCTGAACCAATCAGAACCAGTCATACTCCTCTTCTTCAATTAGTATCATTGAGATTGACAGGGCACTGAGTTGAGTTCAATAGACTCAACACACTGTGACTTACAGTATATGATACATTAAAGTTTATTACAACAAGGCTGAAACCTTCTGTGGAGCTCTGTGATAAAAGCCAGTAAAAGCCTTGTAAAAGCTTACATTTGCTCCTATAAGTGAGGACTTCTTACTTTAATATAAGACCCTGGGTTTCTCATAATCATACTAATATAAAATAACCCCAAAAATAAAAAATGTACTACTTTTATGATTAGTTTGGGGATTTCAGGCTCTGACCGGACTATTTAATGTCACTCAAATCTTGCAGCACTGCGAGCGCCTGAACTAGCTCAGGCTTCACTCTTACTTCAGCCCTTATATTATTCAAGTTCCTATTTCTTACCAATAACAAATGATCAAAGCAGGTAGATGCAATTGCAGGTGTCAGAATAGCCATACTGTAAGGGCGTAAGGGTGAAATAATGTCCACAACAAAGGCCTCGCGAGGCTCTCGCTGCCTTTCATCTGGCTGAGGCGAGAGATACATGCGAGAGAGCATCATTACAAATCCATCTGCACTCTTTATCTAATCACTAATGGCTTTGGAGAGGAGTTTGAAAACCATCAACACTGCTGTTTCACAATGTTTCCCGCAATATCCCCCTCACAGCCAGCCATTATGTAAACTAGAGCACAAAATATGCTGCTCCAGTCCATTCTTGCTCCCCCTGTCTCCTTTCATTCCATATGCCACGGTCAAGATGACCTTTTGCTTGGTGATGGATGCCAAAGTTACAGTGGTCTCTTGTGGATTTTAACATCTGATGTGACAGGCAGATTATTCAGAAAACACATCAAGAACCTGTCAAGATGACCGTCATATCTGGGAAAAAAACTATCTTACTGTGCAGGCTGTCATATAATAAGACAGACAATAGATGTGGAATGACGTTTGGTGGAAGGACCAAGCTTCCACTGTCTTGCTTTTCTTTGTGTTAAAGGTCACTATTTCACACGTCTTCCTGCAGGCCAGTTCATACCAGTCAGGCGCTGCTTTTCCTGGATCTATACCATCATGCGCCCAGTGGATGATTCCTGCTAGTGTGGCATCATGGGTAGCACCACGTGGAGAATGACCTTTTCAGCCATGTGTCACCTGCCCACGATGCTCCAGGTGGCTCCTCTCAGCATAGCGTGTCTCAATGTTGCTGTCGTAATGCTCCAGTGAAGCAACTCAAAAAAGATGGAAAAGGAAAGACACGCGCGCACACATGCAGTGACAGATACACGTTTTATTTTCTATTCAGCAGCAGCTGACAAGTGTTTTTGTTTAAAAGACGGTTGGTATTAAAACCACACAAGGCAAACATTTTTATGCATTTTATGCATTTTAATGCATACAGTGTTGTGGAGTAGTCGATCAACGAGTAATTGATTTTCTGACTTCACTTTCCCATGAATGGTGGAATATTTTATTTTTATAGTTTGTGTACACTTGTATCAATAGATTTGACAGAAAAGAAAAGAAAAGAAAAGAAAAGAAATTGGTTTAGCCAAAAAAAATACATCATTATATTAAAAAATACCAACTGGTGCAGAGCTTTTCACAAAAGTAAAAAAACAAAAAACAAAATACAACTAATTCATCCCTTTATGTTTATTGCAATGATTCATGTCCTTGTACTCATTTTATTTACAAAGCTTCAGTCCTCAGACATTCAATTCAATTCAGTAAATCTTTATTGTCCCTGGAGGGTAATTCTTGTTCAGCATATAAAATGCGAGAGAAACAAAAACACCATCAATAATAAGTAACAAAAAACACACTGTAAAAACAGCTGCAACACAGAAACTATAAACAATAAGTAATAGCAAACATCAAGTTAACAAAATGCAATGAGTGATAAAGTGCAAGTAATGTACAAAGTGCAACAATAAAAGGTGGACTATGATTCATGTTTAATGGCAGCAGTTTCCGGAATGAAGGAGCCTTGAGCTCTACAGCTCTCACTCTCTGCGGGTTTGTCTTATATCACACTTTAAGATTCCCAAACCAGCAGATCAGGACAAAAGTTAATATTAATTCAATAAAAGATCTGTTATGTCTGTTTTTTTTACAAGAGTTTAGTTTCCTCAGTTAGAACAGTTTTTGTTGTTTTTGTTGTTCTGTGGATGGAATTCTGTTATCCTCCTGCTGCAGTTTGTTGTCGGTGATTCACGAAAATGAATGAATGTATTTAATTAAATACAAAATAATTGCTTGATGCTTTGATTGCTTTTGCGGCAGAGTTTTTGATCTGGAGCATCTGTCCATAAGACTTTCTGGTGTGCAATAATCCGCTTATTAACAGCAGGTAATTATCAAATCTTGGATCTGGCAGCACCAAATATGGGTTTTCTAAACAGGTGCGCTCCTAAAAACTGATTTCCCATGTGAACATGACCGCAGTGTGACCCAAAGTCAAAGCTTCAATATGTTAGTTAGATTTGATTACCTACCAAAAGCAAGGTTAAAGGAAAAGTTTGGATTGTTTAATGTAGTTTTGTATGAGGTACTTATTGATAGTGAGCATTGCCTACAGTACATGCTGGTCTACACACCCCCAGTAAGAAGAAGCAGAGAGGGAGACCAGCCAGGAGGCTAAGTAAAATACTGCTGTGGACAGGATCAGCAACAAAAGGTATTTCAGCCACTTAAAAAAGGTAAATTAAAAAAAAATCTATTTCAATTTATGTGTACGCCATATTTAGAATATTTTTACCACTTTACTTTACCACCAGACAGCCTTCTCCAATAGGAAAACGCTGTTATACAAGCCATATCTTACTCTCTCCAAACCAACCAAACTCCATATACAAAATCAGTAATTTTACCTTGCAGAACACGGGAGTTTCTGGTCTCCTGCTGCCTCGATCTGTCACTTGTGTTATTGTGTGACATAGTAGTAGTTTGGATTCACATAAGTCACAAAATGACACAAACAAACTAACCAAATGAGGCAGCAGGAGACTGGCAACTCATGTGTTCTGTGAGGTAAAATCACATATTTTGCCTCTGGAGTTTGGTTGGCTTGGAGAGAGAGAGGCATATTTGGCTTATATAACAGCAGTTTCCCATCATAAAAGGCTTTCTAACAGCAGGGCAAAGCAGTAAAAAAATATTCTAAATAGAGCATACACTTAAACTGGTGGTGACCCTGTGCAGATCAGTACATTGCTCAGCTTACGTGCCTCAAATAATCTGAGCTATTCCTTTGAAGTCTTGTCTCAATATATTGATTTTTAGGGAAATAAACAGAACCAAATGCCTGCCTGGCAAGTAGAAAAATAATATTAAGACTCTGGAAAATGCTAAGCGGTATTTTAAATACATGAAATGGGCTAAAACATCCAAAACATGAACATTAATCTTCAGTTTCTTTTAGCAACAAGCCTTGAGAGGATATTTCCAGGCATTCAAGGTCCAACCTCTCCAGGACGGAGCACCTTCTGCTGGAGTCAAATGAAACCTAACAGAGATAATTGCCTTGTTAAGGCTTCCCATGAAGTAAGCTCCCCAGTGAGCTACCATGGCAAAGATCATGCATATATGGATGAACCCTGCACTCCTCCTACTCAGCTAGAAACCACCTGTGAACCACCTGGCAACACATGTATTCCATAGAATGGGCGGGAAGCAGTGGGTGGTGACGGCTGATGGATGAATGGAAGGACAAAGAGGACGGAGACGGCTGCATTTTAGTGGTTGACAGCCATTTTTCAGAGTAAGTGTAGATGACAGATGGATGATTAGTGTATGTGTCTGTCTAATCCATCTGCACACAGTCGACTCACACTCTGTTTACATATTGCAGGATGGCACGGAGAGGTGAAACTCCGGCCACTTTGGCTCCTACACCCCCAGGACTCACCAGAAAGATTATTTTTGATTCTCCGTCAGCGCGCTTGATGAGGCTTGTGCATGTTTGTGTGTCTCTCCCAGGGGAACGCTCAGAATGAGACTCTGCTCAGGGCTGAACATGCACCTCTGCCTCTCCCCTGCTGACTTGGTAGTGTTGATGAGGATGAGGAGGAGGAGGAGGAGGAGGAGGAGGAGGAGGAGGAGGTTGGATGGGAGGGTAAGGGGACGCACATGTTTTGTGTGCACGTACATGCCGAGCAGGAGTTGTTGTTTTCATCCCAAAGGCAGGTCCCCCCTCTTAAATCACGCCACGCAACAACACGAAACACAACGGCAACAACTTCTCCAAGGGAGGCCGGCGCTGTCATGGTAACAGTGTAGAGTGACCTTCAGAGGCTGTTGATGCTCCCCAGAGCCGCCTCCTATTCTGCTTGGCATGGACTTTGTGAGTCATCAACAACATTCAAATTCACATGCTCCCTCTCTGGAGGTTTGGGGCTTATTAAAATGGATGAGCAAATGAGAAAAAAATGATGGAAACAGCAACAACTGAAGTCAACTAACCGCATTTTTTTTCAGCTTGTGCAACCTGATTACCATAGTCAATAACAAATCTATCACAAACAAGATCTGTCATAAATGAGATTATGATAATAGCGCACGTGGGATCAAAGGGCGCTGTGTTCCACCATTAATCTATCAGTATTTACATATAGTACAGCAGCATGAGGATGCAGGCTGTTGTGTAACAGCAATTCAAAATGTTATAGAGGGAGAGCATCTGTGCTGACTAAGAGGAAGCTCCACTGAAATTGCTCACAACAAATCACAGGTGGAGGATTTGGCACCAAGTAACCAAACTAACCTCTGCCTCCCTAAGATATGCTCATCAAAAATATAAATGCAACACTTTTTTTTTTGCTTTCATTTTTCATAAGTTGAAGTAAAAGATCTCAGACTTTCTCTGTGCACGCAAAAGGTTTATTGCACAGGAGTGCCTTGGACTGGTCACAATAAAAGGTCGCTCTAAAATGTGCAGTTTAGAAACAACATTTGACCTCCATGTCCGTCCAAAAAATGGGACGTCACAGTCAAACCAGACACAATCTCAGCAATGTAGGCCAGCTGATAGCTAAAACGGATGAGAAAAAGCCAGAAATACCCAGTGGTGAATACCAAAGTGCGGCAAAGTGGACGTTTGGGAGAAATGTTTGGTGCTTTGTGCTTGTAATAAAAGTGCCAACAAGTATTAGCTTTTAATTGCCACAAGGAGCAAACTAGGCACATTGTTGCTAAGGAAACACATTGTCTGCCGCAGGAGTGCTGGTGCTGAGCCAACTGAGAACACAAGTGAGTGACTGCGTGTGTTTAAAGATGAGTGCGGGTCGGGTCGTGGGATATTAATATCTCCGGGTGGGTCCGGAATTTGACTTCAAGATAATTGTGGGTAACAGGTTGAACTCTGCTTTGCCCTCCTTGGAAAACAATTTGGTATCTGTCACCTTGTGTGAAACAGCGATAGTTCAGCGCCTAATAAATGTCTTTTCTCAAGATCAAACTCCACATTTTAGAGTGGCCTTTTATTGTGACAAGTCCAAGGCACACATGCTATAATCACTCCGTTTAATCAGCATCTCTATATGTCACGACTGTCAGGTGAAAGGATTATTTTGGCAAAGGAGAGGTGGAATTTGTGAACAGAATTTGAGAGACATAAACCTTTTGTGTGCACAGAAAAAGTCTTAGATTTTTTACTTCAACTCGTGAAAAATGGAAGCAACAACAAGTGGTGCATTTACATTTTTGTGGAGTGTAGATACAATGAGCAGCATGAGGATGCAGGAAGTTATGTAACAGTAATTCACAATGTTATAGGTGCATCAACACTGACTAAGAAGCTCCAGTGAAATCACTCACAAAAAAAACACGAGTGGAGGATTTGGCACTCAGTTCTCACACTAACCTCTGGCTACCTAATATATTATGAGGGTGTTCCACCAGGAGAGCCAACCATCAAGGATCACTGCACACATAGGCCTGTAAAAAATCACATCAGAGCAATGATTGGCTACCTCTTGGTCTCACACTGATGGGTTCCAGACTGGGAACACTGCCACCCACTGGGGGAGTGAGGGACTGGTGTGGAGGGGAATCTCTCCATCTTCTTCTTCAGGATGATTCGCTGGCTGAGTTAGTTTCTGGAGCACAAATGCTTGTTTATCTTTGTGCAATTCAACTAAATGATGCATTCAAAAGATGAAGAAGCATCGATTATGTTTTCCGGCAACCATTAAGAGTCTGTGGGTGGCAAATGTAGAGCAGCACTTTGTGTCATCACATTTATAGTAAGTCTTAGTCATCTATCCTCCTGGCAGTCGATATGTTGGCATTTGGTGCACAGTGAGATGGTCTCATGTGCGGTTAGGGGGGTTTGTGTGATGTGATATGACTGGACAACCTTTTTTTTTTTTCCCCTGAAAAGATTGATTGGGATACACACACATGTCGTCGTATCCCATTGCCATGGCAACCTCCTGGGGGCCGGGAAAGAGATCTTCGGGAACAGATGACTTAATTCCCAATGGAGAAAAAAGCCACTCAAGTCTGTCATCCTCTGGCTCTGCTGCTGCGAGGGGGCTTACCACTTTCCATATGGTGTGTGTGTATATATGAGTGTGTGAATGTGTGTGTGTGTTTACAATAAATTGAACAGGTCTGTTGTGTTGCTGTGCTTGGTTTACCCGTTCTGAAACCTGAATGGTCCATGTGAAACCACATGCAAATCAGACTGATAGCTGTGCATGTAGATTTTTGTTGTTTGTTGCCTCCACAGGACGGAGTCTCAAGGTGACGATGGCATTTATGCAGCATTTAATTTCCCTCACAGATGAGAAATTGAAGATGAAGGGGGG
>JAJHUR010135025.1:103862-139235 GCA_027495735.1 Lutjanus campechanus
AAAAAAAGAAAAAAAAAATCAAAAATAATGAACAATCTAAATGGCCTATATACAATAAATTTACATTAAATATGTAGACGATGACAGACAATCCCCATGAGGCTGTCAGGACAGGAGAACGTTAGCCTCTAGTTCACTCAGCTTTCACAATACACGGAACAAATCCTCCTCAGGGTGTTCGGGGGTGTTTTTAAGGCTGTGAGGCTGAGGACGACTACTTTGCAGTTTCACCTCTAACAGACAGAATCAAACAGATAAAAGGCCGTGCTGCTGGACTTGACCCAGGGCGGGAGGTCAGGAGAAAGGTGGCTGGGCTGTTTCTACCTCGTCAGCTGACCCACGACTTTCAGCAGAGTCTTGTTCTCCTGTTTGAGCTGCTCGTTCTCATCTTCAATGTCATCCAGGTCCTGTGGAAAAAAGGGCACAACAGACAGCTCTGGGGTTAGCACACTCTGGACACATTTAGACACATGAATATTCACAACTGTGCCTCTATACCTCGGAGCGCCCGGTCAGGCTGGAGTGTTAGTCTGAGAGTTTAAGCGAGCATTACTCGCTGCCAGGTATATACCCTCCAGCCCGGCTGCCTTGATAGCAACAAATTAGACATTAACAGCTTCAATTAGTTGCAAATGAGAGAGGCTCTCAGTTGCCACAGTGCTGTCTCATCAAAGTGACACTCCTCATTTTCCGTTTCCTCCATCACCGATCATGATCGCACGGCTGCGGAGAGGGAGCCCAACTGCACGCGGAGGAATTTAAAAAGTCAAACTAAGGAGGTCACGAGTTTCTACACAACATAAGGACACATGATATTGGATTTTTGCCATTGTCCAAGATGCAGATAATTTCCAGCTCATTTTGGCTGATTGCATATATTTCTCCCCCCCTAATTGCAGAGAACATCAAGTCTCAACAAAAAATAAAATAACATGAAGGTATGCTATGGAGGACAGCACAGGGTTGGTCTGGTGTGACGTTCTTCACTGCACCTTGACAGCGTGTCTGTTTGGAGGGCGAATTGATGAATCTCTATTTTTCATGCTTCTGCAATGGAAAGCTGCATTACCAGCGCATACAGTTACCAACAGCTACACAGTTACCACAACAAATCATGCAGACAGACCAGTGATGCCTGGACAAATCAATCATATCTGATCACTTGCAAATAACAGTGCAGACAGTCTGTGTGCCCGCTTTTTTTTTTCATGGTATCAAAAGAGGTATTGAGCATCGTGTTGCTAACATTAGTATTGTATCGAAGTTCAAAATTCTGGTATCATAGCAACCCTACTCTGGAGCTGGTGAAGACCAAAATCAGAGCTAAAAGCGAGCGACTATGAGACTTATATTCGCCAGGTGGCAGGAAACACAACTCTAAATGAACGATCATGTTGCTCTCTAACTGCTAGGTGTTAAAATTAGCAACCGTTTATCAACTTATAAGTAAATGCCGTGTTCACAACTTGTTTCCACTGGCCAAAAAAAGCACCACAAAAAACAGTTATTGCAAATTTAATCTTTGAAAAAGCAGAATCTACAATTGCTTCATCGGTAGATGAAAGATCTTATCGGCTTCCATCGCATGGATGCACGTAGTGACAGTGATCTGAGCTCCCAACCAGACAGGATTTCTCTTCAAAGCATATCAAGAGGCAGATATAGGTCCAGAAGTTGAGCTTTATCTTTTCATGCTCTCCTAAATAAACTTCTACAGTGACTGAGAGTTCAATCTCCCTCGGCAGAGACGGCAGACTGGATCAGCCGTTATCTACTGCTTTCCCATCAGGCCTTGCAGGAGCCTCTCTCAGGGACATTTCTGATGGCTATCACCGCGTCGACCGTCCTTACATAAAGCCCTTCTCTTATGACCATCTTCCTGTCCATGTGATGCTATCAACGTGATGCCTCCTGCAATATTGCACTTGTCGTGTTGTTTGCAGATGGGTGGTGTAGTGTGTGTCATAATGACTGAAGTGTCAGATAATAACCAAGCAACATTCATTCAACAAGTTTCTGAAAATGTACACATCAAATGAAGGGCTGTATTTGTTGGCAGAGCTTGGTGTCTTATTTAGATTTGATTGGCTCTGCGGGGGAGAGCTAAGATCTCATTTCTTTGAATATTTGAGACAGGAAAGTTCTTCAGATCTATCCCCTCCCGCTACGTTTCCCCTCACAGATGCCAAAAAACAGAGATGTATTTTACCACCAGCCTCGTGACCCAGATAGCAGGAGCAAAGGCTGAGAATTGAAGAGGGATTGTCGGCCGTCTGGGGCGAAAAGGGGATGAGGGTTCAGAGGGTACGGAGAGGTTTCACTCCAGTTCCTGAATATAAAGAACACTCAGCTTACACGAGTGTCCCCTGACCTTTGAACCCTGACCACAGTGTGAGGAGGAAACAGGACCCTGATGTGTGAGGCAAAACCAAACTTAAAAACACACACATGACCCCCGCTAGTGGGTTCAAGTCAGTGTGAAACACTCCAGAGTGTGATGGCAACAAGATCTCTCAAAACCCCTTCTGACAATAATCGTACCATAAAACTTATCATGACTCGCCCGAACATTTCATGGCTGAAGGAGCACTTTGAGTTCTTCTTCACAGAGTTTTAAGAAGTGCCACAATTAGTGATGGGAACAGATAAGATTTTATTGATACCAATGCCATTATTGATTCTGCTTTCTGGTCCAATCCATTCCTGGATGTTTGAACATCTTGTTACTGCCTCCATGCTTATTTGAAAGAATCATTTTCCAGACTTGACAAGTGGCACTGTTGTCTTCTTTCAACATGAAATAAAGCCACGCTGTGAACCATTTCTTCCTCTCTGCCATAACGACGTCTTATTACAAGTTTCCAGCAGCAGAGACGCATGAGTTTGAAGTCTTTGCTTTGAAATGTGTGACTGTCAAAAAAAAAAACACGCTAGCACTGATAAAAGAAAATTGATAAGCTCTGACGCATACGATTCTGATGGATCAGACAATTTGGAACTAGTTCTTAACAGTTCCGGTTCGGTAGTCAATGGCAAGACAGAAATCATTTTTTGACCCTGTTTGAATTGTGCGTTGATACACATATGATGTTTTTCTATTTAAAAAATAATTTTACTACACAGGAAAGTCACTATTTGTCATAGGTTTATTGTACTTTAGTTTAGTTTTGTGTGAAATAGTTTTTTGTCACATGACTTGTATTATTTCTCATGTAACTTGTGAACTTCTAACCAGCCATTTTGACACCAGAGCCCAGTTGAGAGTCTGCAGCTCGCCTGTCTGTATGTCATTCACTTGGGCTCTACTGAATGCCACAACCATCATCTACACCTCTGCAACTATGGAAGAGTAAAGACCATGTAAACATTAGAGTAAGACCTTTGGAGTATAGTGGTGACTGAACCGTAATCAACAAATTCTGCAGCGTTCAGTGAACATGGAAAACGCTTTTATTCACTTCCAGCTGTGAAACACAGCCATTCTTTGAAATGGTGGCTGATTGTAATCTTTTTCTTTTCTTTTTTACCTATCTTTCTGATTGGCTGAAATTGGTCAGGTTGCAATTTGGTGATTATTTAGTTTGGCCAGCAGCTCTGCTCTACTGAATGTGAAATAACACAGAAGGTACGAGGTGAAAGTTCACTTTGAAGATTTAATTGGATTTTGAACTCTGCTCAGACCACGGGTACCTTGTACTGAGTCTGACATAAAACGTACTGGCTGAGAGGAAATCAAAAGAAAGTGGAGTGAGAGATTTCACCTCACTGAAATACACTGAAATAGACAAGGAGAAAGAAACTTTGTGGTATTTTCAGCTGCACAGCACAATTTCTTACTTATTGATCTTTCTTTTCTTGCTATATTCAACAAAACGATCTGCCAAAACTCCCTAAGATGAGGCCCACAACAGTGTTTGTCCAATATGACTGAAAAGAAACTCAAATTTAAGCTGACAAATAGTGAAAAACACTCAATTTGCTTGAGACACGCAATCATGTCTGAAAGTCTAACCCACCAGACAGCGAATGTGTTTTAGACGGATAAATCAATAAGAAATCATCGTCACCTGTCATACCGACCAGTAACTTTTGACGCTCAAATGTCATCAAACCACTCGTAAGTTTGTTTATCTTTAAAAATTCAAACTGCGCTTACAAAACTCCGAGTAAAATAGCGTGTAAATCCAAAAATAAATGTTTGTTGGTGTCCAAATCCTAATGGACTGCCAGAAAATCATTGCAGAAAAACACATAGCTATTATAAACAACTCCACTAAAATGCCAGATGATGATTTAAAACCCCCGCAAACCGCCCACACATGAGAACACAAAGGAACGCTCAAAATATCAGACATCAGAGAAGAAAATTACGTGGGCTGGACTCACTCTGTTCAGCAAGTCAATTTCCTCCTTCAGCTTCCCGATGAGGTCGTCTTTGTCCTGGTGGGCTTTCAGCAACCTGACGTTCTCCTGACGCTCTCTGGCCAGCTCCTGAAAACACACACACAAACACACACAATTTAGCAACAAGAACGACAAATGTTTTCACCAGGTGAAAACAGTGTGTAAAATTTGGTTCATACACATTGATACGTGACTAAAAACTACCGTGTAATTACTTCAGTTATTTGAGAAATGGTAATTTCCTGATCCAAGCACTGGAGTGAGGAAAATTTACTTTTAAAAAGGTTAAATACATTGGGGGGATGGGAATGGGATGGGACAGCCATTGCCCTAAGTAAAGGAGTTCAAGTATCTCGGGTCTTGTCATCTGAAGTAACAAGGGGTATTGTACCAGACTGCTGTGGTGAAAAACAAGTGGAGTATTGAGTTAAAGCTCTTGATTTACCTGTTGATCCATGTTCATGAGCTCTGGGTAGCCATTGAAAGCATAAGATTGCAGATAAAAGCTGTTTTTTTCTGCAGCTGCGGCCCATCCTAATGATAGGTTGAAGGCTGGGGTGTCCTTGAGGTGAACTAGTTGGTACAAATTGTTGCCCTGAAGACAGTGGAGTTTTTATACCTGTTCTGACACTCTCTCCTGAAAGGCATTTGGAGTGTTGCATGAAAAGAAGTAGTTGTGTGAAGAATGAAAAAAAGAGTCGGTTTTGGCTGATGCAGCTCCCCCCGGTTCATAGTTGGAAAGGTGTGTAGGCAGCAGATTTCAAACACTTTTCAAGTATCAAAAAAGAAAGACTTTGTTTGATGCATACAAATTAGGGTTGAATAATTAACCGAAATTTTATCAAACAATACGGCGTGCTGCCATTTTCAAATCGCAAAAAGGTGCTATACTTGTTAATAGCAGATTGTGTGTAAAAATACCATTTTAATTTTTAAGTTTTCTCTACGAAGCCAAATGTGCCACATTAAAAAAGCCAGTGAGTCAAGTTGCAGTTTACATCCATGTCTTTCAAAACTTATGTATGTAGTAAAGACTTTGAAGGAAAGGTATACAGTGTTTTTTGGCAAAATGAGATATATTGAAGTTTGTAATTCCAGTGAATAATTTCCAGTCGTCTTCACTTAGAGACTGTTTTTTTCACAGTAGGACAGAGGACTGATGGAGAGCTGAACGTATGAAAAATGTGTTTTGTGAGGTCACCGTGGCCTTTCACCTTTGACCACCAAAATCTAATCAGTTCATCCTTGAGACCAACTGAACATTTGTGCAAAGTCTGAAGAAATCTGTCAAGGCGTTTTCGAGATGTCGCATTCACAAAAATGGGACAGAAAGACAGCCAGAAAGCATAATGACTCTGGTCAGGGCTTTCAATGGCGCAGAGGCATAAAAACACTATATGGACTAAGAGGCATATTAATTTCAATACGTTTTTCGATAAAATGATCATTCCCTCTTATACTGAAAATCATCAGTCAAAATAATTGCAATTAGATATTTTTAAAAAATCTTTCTACGAATGCTTTATGGAGCTTGGACATCTGAACACAAAGTAGAATTCCCACTCCATCGCATTGAGAGTACCCAGCTGAGATGTTTGGCCACCAGATTAGGATGCCTCTAGAAGGGCAGACTATGGCGGTACATCAAACTGGGATTATACAATATATCCCATCTGGCCTGGGAAAGCCGTGGGATTCCCCAGGACGATACATGCAAAGTAGCTGTAAGAAAGGGCGTCTGGGCTACTTTACTTAACCTGCTACCACCAGGACCTGGAGCCAGATGACCGGCAGAAATGGACAGTAGATTGATTCTGCCACAAAAATATACATCTTTATTCAAAAGAAACCAAATCAAATGCACGTTCTCCAAGTGAATTCTATGTGAATCAATCTTTACTACAGCACTAGAAAGCCTTGGATGTTGCCAAACCTACAACTGCAAACAGCTGTATTCAACACTTGAGAACATCTAGGCATGTGTATTAATCTGTTGCCACGTTACACTTCAGCTTTCACGAGGCTACTTTTATTGAAAACACATTTTACTTCCAAAGACATCTGCTTTTTGAAGCTCTCAGTCAATAAAAAGCACTGACATTATGTGACATGACAGTTTCAATCAAATATATAATTTTCTATTTCTCAGTTCAACACATTCTTAAAAATACCCAGTCTGTAATAATCAACACAACAGATTGTCACTGAACAATGGCTGATTTTTTTGTAGTGCTTTTGTGTTTCTTTCAAATTGTTCTTGATTAAAAGCCAGTGTGTTCCTGTCTGCCTCCAATAACCAAAGGGAAATAAACAGAAATTGTTCCTTACTGACAGAGACTCTGTGTACGCAATTAACACACAACTTTTAACAAGCACAAAAGTTAACACGTTGTTTGTGTTTATGGTGGAAATGAAGCTCAGACCACGATTCCACGTTCCTTTTTTCTATTTCTTTCGGTTGCAGATAAGCATGAATTGTTTCCATAGAAACCAAGCACAGTAGAAGGCATAATGTAGCTGACATAAATATGCTCACAGATGAAACTCTATTCAGCCTGGTTTGTGAAGTTACTGGAGATAAATGCAGCTTTGAAGTCTTATAGAATCTCCTTTCAAAGAGACCTGAGCAAACATCTCTGCCTCTCCTTTCACACCAATACAGTAAAGCAACTTAATCTCCATCAGTGGTTTCCTTCTGAATAGGTAGACATAAGTCATCTGACCTGGCCCCTGTGACTCTCCTCCTAACGCGGGTTGAGGTTAGATTGTATTTGCCTCTGGAGAACGGAAACAATTCATCATATTCACACAGCGGCCATTTTCCTCTGACGTCACACTCAGGCTAAAAATGATAGCAGCAGCTAGTGTCGGATCGGATGTTATCAAGCTTGCAGTGTAAACCAACGTTAACTTTCTTGCTGTCTCTTCAACCGATCTCAGAAATGTTTTCATACAGATTACAGACAACACCAAGTGTTATAAGTATGTCGTGGAAAAATCCAAGATTAACAACAACAAAGTGGTAACCCTGTTTTAGCTGCTTTGCTTACATACAAGAGACAACAAGACAGTTATCTAACGTTACACTGCAAGCTTGATTACATCCACTGTGTTCTACTTCCAGGCTTGAAGAAATGTGCTTAAGATGTGCTTTGATATTTTATTTGTGTGACACTATCCAGCAGTAATGTTAACATTCGCTGTTGTCTCACGGAAGCTAATGGGTTAAAATATGTAATTTTAGTTTGAAATATGACCTAACATCCCTCCAGATTTTCACTTGGTGCATAAAATGTCAGAAAACGGTGAAAAATGTTGATCACTGCTTCCCAAAGCCCAAGGCGACATCCTCAAATGTCTTGTTTAGTCCACAACCCAAAGATACTTAGTTTACTGTCAGAGTAAAGAAGCCAGAAAATATTCACATTTGAGAAGCTGAAATCAGAGAATTTTGACATTTTTTTCATGAAAAAAACAAAACAAAACAAAAAACCCAAAAAGAAACTCAAAATCCATTAATCAATTATCAAAATAGTTGGCTATTCATTTACTAGTTGATCAATAATCGATTGCAGCTCTAATGGTGATCAAACATACTATCCATCTCTGCTCCTGTGAGGTTTTTCAGTAAAGTCTAAGGACATAAAAGTGCTGCCTGGATCTCAGAGGTTTACCTGCCAGCAATCTCATGTCTTCCAGTGAAAGGAACAATGTGCACAAAAATAAGTGTGTGAAATGTGATTTTTAAAGTGTTTCTAGTCATTTGACTCAGAGAAACATCTTGCAGAGAAAGTCACTGAGGTCGCAGCGGTACTTACTTTAAAACCCTTCCTTTAAAAGCCACCCGAGTGACATTTGATTCCGAGTTGACTTTCTACAGTGGCAGCACTGAGGGGTTGAGTGTCTGATAGGAACGGTGTAGGAGGAAAAGACATATCTGCACTGTAAAAGGTCATCTCTTCAACAACACCGAGGAGAATTTCTGCCAGGGCTGAGCTGCAGTTTCCAGCCAGAAAATCAGAACGCGGGCGGCTGCTCAAAGGACTCAAAGTGGAAATTCATCTAAACAAAGTGCCGCTGATAGGGGGCTCTCGGTCGGCCAAAAGAGTTTTGGATGGAACCTTACAAAAGTCGGGGAGCACTGAAAAGTTGATAGGATTTGGTAGTGATAGCAGATGTCAATCAAAAGCTGATTCTTACTCTATGATTTATATTTTCATGGTGCTTGGGATCGATTTAACTTTGGTTACACAGAGGGAAGCAGAGGAAGGAAAACCCACTGAAATTCAGCTTAGGATTTACTTTCATTCGCTGACATTTCTTCAGAATTCATGTCCTATTTCCAAGGCTGAACCGACATCTTTATGGTTGAACAGTGTGAATGAGTATAAAATGAGTTAACATTACAGGATAGCACATTATAAGAAGAACTTGTGTATGTTTTGGCTCATACTGAGGCAGTGGCAACCACTAAGTACACTGTGGTCATGTCCTCAGTATTGTTTCTGAGTATTTGGGGGTTTTACAGACATGAGGAGGACTTTCCATTCCATAATTGTAAACAAATTGCACTGTTTTGTTGGTTTTATTTGTGCTGTCTTGTTTGTTTTATTCTGATTATTTGCTCTTGCTGTGTTGTGAATGTTTTTTTTTTTTTTATTTGACTGGATTGAGTTGTGTTTGATAAAAACTCTGCAAAAAGCTGGAACTTTCATGTTTAACACAAAGTTTATTGATGAAATATTAAAAGGGAGTAGAACTTGGTAAGTATTCACTTCTTCACACTCCTCTTTGGGCATGAATTATTTATTGTGAATTTGCTGAGCATTTGCTGTTAAGTTCATTGGTTTTTCTTGTTTTTTTCTCTTACTTTTATTTCTTACATGTTAACAATATAATCTCATTTAATCAAATTTAAATGTAATCAAACACCTTTGCTTAGTAGTAGTCCTTATTCTTAGATTTGACTTTTTAGTAAAATAAAGAAAATCTGTATTTTTTCTATCAGAGTAATTATAATCTTGGCAGTGTGGAAAAGGCTCTGAAATAACTTTCTTCAGGAGATAAAGTTCAGAGAAAATATAATTAAAATAGAATTGAAAAGTGAATAATAAAATTAAAAACTTTGAAGAAAATTTGGGTGTTTGGTGGTCAATTCTGCACGGGGAGAATTTGGACTCACACACTCATTATTTCAGTATTTTTCACCTGTGTCAGGTGTGATCTCTATGTCTCTATCTTTCCCCACCTGGCCGACAAATTACTTTTTGCTCATTTGCCATCTTAATTGAAACGATGGATAGCAGTTTAATCGAGCGAGAGAACTACTGAGAGAAGAGAGTGGATGAGTGAAAAAGAAAGCCTGAACAGAATCTAAAAGTGAGCATTACTTAGTTCTTATTCCACTGTGGTTACATTTCTAATTTAAAAAATCAGCAGGGAGAGTAACTCCACTGGCCGGAGTGACACAACCAGCGAGATGTCCCATTAAATATCGAGCCTGTTTGATAAAGAAAGACTTCTGAGTCTCACTCCATACGTAGCTGCACTCTCAAGAACAACAGGGCAGAAGAACTGACCTTCTCACAACAGGGAGGCAATAAAACCTGCCAACGTGTGTATTGTGACTCATCTGGACCCTAATAAGAAATAGTCCAGTCTCACAGCAGATGCCCACATTTACTCACTTTTTAAGAGCAAAAATAATTGCATTAATGTGTCTTTGTTTGGGCTGATATTTATGAGGAAAACTCATAACAGACAAACTCATCCAAGTTATATAATGATAAGTACAACATGAGGGGAAGTTTGACATTTTGGGAAATATATTTATTCAGTGCCTTGCTGGGAATTAGTCGAGAAGACTGATACAATTCTCATGTCTATGCATTAACTATGGAGGTATAGCAAGCAGGTGATTAGCTTAGCTTAGCATTAAGACTTGAAGCAGGGAGAAACTGTAAGCTTGGCTCAAAATAAAAACATAAGCCTAACAGCTCACTAATTAACAAGTTATATATACTATTTTGTCATTGATGTGAGATAGTTACAGCATGTTAAAAAAAGACAAAAACTTGTCATTTTTACATTTTGGTTCATTTCAGTATTAATAGGTAAGGTTAAGTCAGGGTGTGTGATTAAAATCAGGAACCTTTCAAGCATTTCCAAGGCACCAAAGCCAGAAATTTCTATGGTTTTAAAGCCTTAATCATCACATCTAACTTGAGAGGTGCAACGCCCCCCAGTCCTGAGGCAAAGCAGGAGAAAATGCAGTGATAAAATTGCTATTGTCACTCATTTTGGAAGAAGTATTAATACCTACTCCACACCATATCACTCCATCTAACATTACCTATCATTTTGTAAATGCATGGATGTAATAAAAATGTCAAACTATTCCTTTTAACTATGATCCAACTGGCTTATGTTTGTATTGATGGTGTTAGTAGAATTAGTAGTAATGTAAATTAGTAGCAAGTTCGTTAGACATACCTTCTCCAGCTCCTCCATCCTTTTCTCCAAACTTCCTGGTGCTGCAGCTCCTCCATCTCTGCCGTGACGGTTGTGTCGCTGTCTGCTGTTCCCACCCACCTCCTCCTCAGATCCCGGCCCTGCAGAGCTGTTACAAACACACACACAAAGACATTAACTACAATACCTAATACAACTTGAATACGCATGTTTTTTACATTTTAAATTCTTTAGATGAAAAAGTATGTTGGAAAAACAGTGAATTTTGAGGCAATTTACAGTCTTCAAAGTGTCCAGTGCTGTATTCACACTGAGCCCGTTTGAAGGTATGAATCATGCCCACATTATTAAACTTCAATAGGATGACACATCCATCATCAAAAGAACAGGTGGGAATATCTTCTGCGTGTTTGCCCTTTCAATTAGGCATGCATTATTAACAGCCCTCTGCCTTTTATTCCATTAATGGAGAAGAGGCCGTCAAGGGTTTGCAAGTTTGGTGCAAAAAGGATTCTGATTATGAAACAATTTACATATTACAACTTCAAATAGGCTCAAGAATGGCACTGGCAACTTGTGCGTCACTGTTCTTAAGCTGGTGAGACAAAAAAAAATGGTTTTAAAGGTTTTTGTATGCAGCTCGAGCAGAACATTAACCTTATCTCCTCCTCACTTCCTGGCTGCTTAGAGACGGATTCTGGGGCAGCTGGGAAAGAATATTCATGTGCAGTTTATTTTCTTACTGACCTTATTTCAATAATTACTGGCGTGGAAACTTGGCTTGGTGCTGTACCCCCTTTTCCGACTACAACAACTCCCACTCCCCGGTAGGAACAGATTGTGCCAGGTTTATAAGATCTCCCTGGGAATCAAATTATTGGGGAGCCTGTAGGCTTCACTGAATTGTCTGAAGGGGGCCGTCTGCATATTTCTACAGCTGAAACAGACAAGAACGCTGCTGGCAAGACAAAGAACAAATATAAAACTCCTTTGTACCATCTGCACTCCTTTCAGGATCTGCCAAATATGATGTTCCCATTATCAGACAACTTTACAAAGTACTTTTAACTCTGAGATTGGAGAGGCAGCAGTGGGCAATATCATTAAAAACTGTCATAAGATAGAGAATTGTTTTTTTTTTCTTTGGGATATTCTTAGCTTTCACTGGACTGATGACAGTGGTATGGAGGGTTGTGACATGAAACAGGGATCTTTAGCCAGACCTGAACCTCAGGGCTGTGAGTATATCGTATTTGTCCTAGCCACTAGTCTACTAGGATGCTCTGATTCAATTGTTAAACCATGAATAGGTTAAATAACCAGACAGGAATATGTTTTTGGCTAATTTAGTGACTTTAATACCTGAGAAGTCAAAGTTCTTTCTCACACTCATGTAAAAATCCAGCAAACTCCACATTTTCAGACTACAACCTATGCTAGCACTTACCAATGTCGTCATTTTTCATTTTCTTAAAAGCCATGAAAGCTTCTTTCTATGACTGATGGGATCTGAAATGAATACACTATCTCCTGCCAAAGTTAGAACAGTTTTAGTCATTTTTAATAAAAGAAAAAAAGTCTGTTCTCTTCTAACTGGTTTAAAGCGGGCAGGGCTCAGTTGGAAAAAGGTGCTGCCACTTGGTAATATGCACCAATCAGAGTTTAGAAAAATTTGTATCAGAATGAGAAGATAGTTGGTGGGTTGTTTGGTCACCGTCAATTAAATCTGATCAAACCACAGGAGTTTTTAAATGTTTTTCATGTAAAAAACATCAAAACATCTTTTGATTGTTATTTATTCAGAATATTCAATGTTGAAAGATTTATTAGATTTCAAGAAATAGAACAAATAATTTATGTCCTATGAAGATTTAAATAAATAATGCTGTCTTAAAGGTAAAGTTTCTGGAAATAGTTCCAAAAAAAGGGTCAAACATTAATGTTCAGTAGTGCCACAAAACACCTTATTAAGGATTATGTGGAATTGCTGCAAGAATATAACCTGATTTGCCAGATGGTTTGCTACTAAGCACCGCCTACGAAGTTGTCCTTGAAAACTGTTTGGAAAAGGGCAAGCACTTTTGCTACTTTTGCCACCTCTGGCTAACATTACAGCTCAGCTGAGGAGGATCCCGTGCTGGCACAAGCACAAGCCTCTCATCCATGACTAGATGCATGCTTCCTTCTATGTGGTGATGCGGTTGTCGGGTGGAATTTTGTAGACAGAAAATAGTTCCAACATGAACCCGCTTGCAACAAGGTCTGTGGATCGTCTTGAGGAGATGGGCTATGATTTCTTTAAGAGACACTGCTGTTGAGGTTTTTGGCGCTGTGAGCAGCACAAGCTGAGTACCATCTAGTCGCATTATATTCGAGAGAAGGCAGACGTCTCTATGGCCGATATTTTCAAAAGTCTGCAACTCACAGCAAAACAACCAAGATAGATAAATAGCACTACATGTAAGAGGAAAAATATGTGTTTTTGATTTTAGTGTCCCTTTAGACTTAATGAAACCAACAAACTACGGACATGAGCTCTATGATGTAAACACAAGCTAATATTTCTGACTCTCTTCTCTCCTGAGGCTTCTGGGCCATTTCTAAGACACAAGCAGAGGCGGTATTTTTCTGTACCTTGACATTTACAGAACCAACAGCTTATTTTGGCTCATTCTTACAGAGAGCCAAACACTGCAGCGGCCATCGCTTTTGATCAAGAGGGAGTCCTTGAAACGCTCTCCTTGGCGCTCGCCCACGCCAAGATAAAGTGCATTTCATTTGTCTCTCTCACTGACTCCTCCTTTATCAGCATGAACGCACACGCACACATGCATAATGCCTGTGCATGCACACACACACACGTATACATTACAAAGCGTGACAACGAATACATCCCCTCGCCATGATGCAGAAAAAGAGCCAAACACAAAACAATGACATGCCTTGTGTGTCTACATCCATGCATGTCATCTTGTTTTCAGAGATATCTCACACACACACACACACACACACACACACACACACACACACACACACACACAAACAACACACACATGGGTATTCTAGGGTGCTCAGCAGGTGTTGAAGCCAAGCCTAAACATCCATGGCCTCGATACTAAATATCACACCGTGGCCCATTAGCACCCTGCAGGGTGAGGTCTGGGGGAGAGTGAGGCTGAGCCAATCACGCACTCTTGGGAGCCTCAGCAGGTGGGAAGGAGAAAGCACAGACAGGAGAGCCTTTAATGGCAGCAGCAGCCACAGGTATAACAACATCTCTCACAAACTCGAGTGTCAATGTGGAACAAGTTAAGACCACACTAGAAACCACAACACACAGTACTCAACCATCTGATTAACACCCTGCCTCGCCCTGATGCCGGGCCATTCCCAGAAATAGCAAGAAAACATGAAGACAAACTCCATTCAGGGTTGTTTTAAAGATGTAATCAGTGATGTCTCCCTGTCCCTTTGCACAAAATGACTATAATTTATGGGCGGAGGCCTGCAAGTGGAGCTGATCAGTGTCGCCTCTTTTATCTCAATGGTAGCTGAGATTTTAAGCTTCATAAATAGGCAGACTAGCCTGGGTGTGATTTGGTTTTGAATGCCCCAGTCTCCCAGGTCACCTGAAACATCCAAGATGAGCTACAGAAAGTACATAGCTTCATTTTTAGTAGATGCTATTAACAACCATGTGTCAGTAGTCAACAATGCTATTTGCACCCAGGATGGAACAGCCAATGTGGCTATTTACAGCCAGGTATGTATAGCTTAACACAGCAGAGACAAGCACCCAGGTATCTGTAGCAAATGATACTACTTGCACCTGGCAGAGAGCTAAATGTGGGGACCAGAAAAAATAGCCGAATACCTGCCGTGTGACTATTCTCACCCGGGTGCTAATAGACACTCCCTTCATTTTTTCATTCCTGAATTTGTAATACTGATGAAGTGTCAGGATGTGACCCAGTAATCTGCATAAGCTAATTAGTTCAGTTTTATCAGACACAATTAACTGCCAAAAATTAAATATTAGGCATTTGAACAGAATTTGATGTGATATCTCCATATAAAGGGCTTCTCAAAGTCTGGACCAAGGTCCACCTCCGGACCGAATGGAAAATCAATCCAGATCCAGCCCATACCTCGTATAATGAATACCATTCCTCATGCAACGCAACATTTTCTATGTTAAAATAGTTAATAAGTTTGATCAACACAGCTTAAAAGTTTTAGTGAGTTATTTAAATGTTATTTTGTTATTGTCTATTGTTCCAGACCTCTGACCTTTAATAAAAATCAGATGCAGACCTTGGAGTAGTTTGAGAACCCCTGCCATATAAGATATCTGGACCACAAAAAAGAAGAAAGGGAGAGAAAAGAGATGAAGTGACTGAGACAGGTGAGGGTTGACGGAAAAGGAGAAAATTATATATAGAGAGAGTATCTATAAAGTTGCTCTATCGGCCATCTTCTGCAGCCCAGCCCACCTGGCGGGTTATCCATTGCAGAACTGCAGAGCGTCCAAGTGTAGCCAGGCCAGCTGAAGAGAGCGGCCGCCATAATTACATGGCCAGACTGAATGTCAGCTGGTGAACCTGGCTGTTGGGGTTGGCCACAACTTCACAAATAACACAAAAATAATAACACACTGGACACAAGCACAGGCTCTCAAAAGGACTTTGCCTCTTGCCATGTTGATTGTGTGTTTCAAAATGTGATTATTTTTTAAATAATATTGGAGTATTATTGATGCAGATGATACCATGTATTTTGTGCTCTCTGCTATCTCTCTGCTGTATCTTGCGAGGTTTGAAATCCCCTTATTAAATTCCATAGCAATCTTGACCGAACTGAACCCACACGTTTTAGACTTTCAAACCTTTCAAAGCAAATGATATACTTTCAACACCCCCTGCCAGCCATGGCAGCACAGTGATGGTCTGAACAAAGTGTCCACGGTCCAGATGGTGTGCTGTCAACTACTGTTCAAAACAGTCACCAACAGTCATTTCTCTTGAGCCATAAAAGCATGAAAAGAGCAGCACTTGAGGGGGGGAAAAAAACCCAACAGTGACGCACCAGGAGAAGGCCCTCTGACCATTTCAGATGGGATCTGCTCTCATAATTAATGACTCAAACTGCTGTTTCTCATGCCGGCCTCTGTTCCTTCTCTTGACACATTACCAGTGATGCTGAGGCAGATAAACTCTCAGTGTCAGGATAATAAAATGAGTCTCACCTCTTGTGGCGTCCGCTCCCAGATCTGGGGGTCTCCTGAAACAAAAAGAAAAAGAATACCATCAGTCCAAAAACAATTACTTAACTGCATCGCCAATGCTTTCTTTATTCATTAATTAAGTTATTGGTTTATTTAACAGGGGCAATGCACATCAATAAACATGTGCCAGACTTAGACAAGAGGCTATTTTTCTTCTGCGGTCCCTGGACAGATGTTACAAAGTCCCCACAAAAAAACGGAATGTGAGATTAAAATGACAAAGTTATTCATCATTTATCACTCATAAGGACACAGAACAATTATGACAAGAAAAAAGAATATTAATGTTAAGTACTATTAAAAAGTGCAACACATAGACTCATAAAACAACACACACAAAACAAATAAATGAAGAAGATTTCAAATGATTTTAGAGTAGTGCTATTAAAGGAAAAGTGTGTACGATTTAGTCTTGTGGTGAGCTTGCAGATGAAAGCTGCAACAATTTCTTTAGTCGTGACAGTAAACTGAATATCTTTGGCTTCTGGACAAAACATGACATTTGAGGATGTCACCTTGGGCTTTGGAAGGCAGTAATCAATTTGTCCAACCACTTTCTGACATTTTATTGACCGAACAACTAATCCATTAATTAAGAAAACAATCAACACATTAATTGATAATGAAAATAATCGTTAGTTGCAGCCCTACTGCAGACTGCATACATCTCCGCCTCACCCTCTCTTTCCAAGTGTGTATGAGAACCTACAGTGGCTGCAAAATGAAAACACAATGATTCTTATTTTCAGGTGATTGTATGAAAACATACTAATTATTATTATATTTCATTTCTGTCATATTCTGCCAATACATTCCTGTAAATCTTACACACTAGACCTTCAGGTCTCTAATTTCAGTAGTGTTGCTGTAATTTCAGAAAAGCGGTAGATATCAGAATGAGTTTTTAGGTATCATCTATTGTGTTCATCTGCCCTGGGTTGTGTTGCCTCACTAAAGAGGAAAAAAAAACACAAAATCCCATCTACCGGATATGAGAGATTTATCAGGAGGAGCATTTATAGAAAGCCTTTGGGTTGTGTATGAACGTTTGTGAATCGCAGCTGCTGAGGTGATATATAGATGAGCTTTGTTGCATTTAATAGTTCGGCAGGAGCCCTATTGCCCCAAGGTTTGGAAGGCAATCTTGTTTTGCACCATGGAGATGCATGTTTATCTTTTTTCCCCCATTATTGTATGATCTAAAGGTTGTTTAGATCTGTACAGCAGTGATGCTCCAATAAAGTCGCCCTCGGTTAAACGGCGCTTCCCTCAAAAACATGAGGTGTGTGTCACAGGCACCGTGAGATGAATACGCATCTCCTCTTTCCTAAGGTCTTGTGCAGTGAAGGGTTCCAGGTTTGATTGAGGGACCTTGGCTCTGCTACAATCTATCAGTCAGAACTCGGCTTTAGCGGGTGAGGGGACACGTTGTGGCCGACTCTTAGCATGCGCCAGCCTTTCTGTCTCAGTGACATATCATCCATTACCTGTGGATGAAACCCCGGCACTCATCTCTTCCCTGGCTCAGGCCTGGATAGATTTACTAGGTGAGATGGAGGACAGTAAGAGAGTGCAGAAGCAGTAGGTCACACTCACTTAATAATACCTCATCTGCGACTAGACTAGGTTCAAGCAACGCCTAGATTTAAGAGCAAATTGATGATGGTTTTTTTTTACTGACATTTTCTAGGATTTCAGGTAATCCAACAGCTGTCATAGCTGCACTTGAAAATCAAGTTCCAGCCTTATCTTATCTGAGTCTTATCAGGAATTTAGCCAAGGGAAGACAGATGGTGCTACTTCACGTATGTACTGTACTCCAATTTCAGACCGAGCCTGAACCCATTAAATTTAATACAGGGTAAGACTAATCATGGAGTTTGTTTTTAGAAAATTAGAACCAGACTGTGAATACTGGGGTTATGGACAGTACAGTTTAAGGATTAAAGGGATAGTTCAGATTTTTTGAAGTGGGGTTGTGTGAGGTACTTATCCATAGACAGTGCAGTTTGAGGAAACAGCGGGGGTACTGGGGTAGGAAGCTAAGCAATGCACTGCTGTGGGTAGGATCAGCAGCAAAACCCACCTAAAAAAATATATCAGTTTCAAAGATATATTTTCTTCGCTTAACCTTGCCATCAGGCAGCATTTTCTAACAGGAAGCCAAATATTGCCCTCTCCAAACCAACCAAACTCCATAGGTGATATCAGTCACAAAACCCGGGAGTTGCTGGGCTAATCCTGCTTCAATCGGTTAGTTAGTTTGTGTTATTGTGTGTCTTGGTGTTTAAAAAGGTTAGTTCAAATCTACTGAAGTAGATCTGAACATATTGACGCAGTAGTAGATTGCCAATTCCCGTGTTCTGCAAGGTAAAATTACTGTTTTGGCAAAAGGAGTATGCTTGAGCAAGAGAGAGTGATATTTGGCTTATATAACAGCAGCTTCCCGTTGGAAAAGGCTGTCTGATGGTGAGGTAAATTGGTGAAAAATACTGCAAAGACAGTGTAGACTTAAACTTACATTGATTTTTTTTGGCCAGGCTTTTTTAAGTGGCTAAAATATGTTTTGCTGCTGATCTTGTCCAAAGCAGCACATTGCATAGCTTCCGTGCTGGTACTCCTTTCTGCTTCTCTAAAATGAGGGCAGGCCGACCTCCATCTGTGTGGAGTATCACCGACAACCACACTTCAAAAAATCTGAAGTATCCCTTCAAGTCTAAAGACGAACCATGGAGTTAGTTTTTAGAAAATTAGAATCAGACTGTGCATGCTAGGGTTATAAGACAAGACAAAGTCAAAAGGTCAATGTCACACATCTAGGGCTAAAAACATCTTTCATTATTGAGTAATATGTCAGTTTACTTCCTATATAAATTAACTGACTATTTAGACTATACAATGTTATAAAATAGTTACAGAATCTTGATTTGAGAACTTGAAATCATGATTACAAATTTATAAAAAGATATCTTACTATCAACTATCAGTTCCAGTGTAAATAATAAAATGAGGGGGTACTAAATCAGTGTGAGGTCTCGTTTCATAAATTTTTTAGTTGAGATATAGTTTTCAAAGCCAGATTCCCCAAAACAGAGCCTCCAGTCAATACAGATCTCAGCATAGAAAGAAAAAAAGCTGTCTAAATGTAAATGCGTGTTTACTCTCTTGCTTCCACAGTCTAGTGTTACTCGAATAAACCAACAGGGTTCTTTGAATATACAATTGACTTGGAAAGCCAGTCTGCTGGTTTCACACAGGAAACCCGACTATGTAGGAAATAATTGTTTGCTTTCACATTTCCCCAGAAATTTTAATACATCTGTTTAGTAAGATCCAGCATGTGCAAGTTTCATATTCGAAGTCCGTTGCGCTTCAGACAAGGGTCAGTGGGCTGGATTGATTATTTTCTGAGGTGAAAAAGGGTTGAAATGTGAGTCAAAACAACAATATGAGGGAAGGTCACAGCGGTCAGCAGACGTCGTGAGACTGTGCCAATCCTCATTTGCACATCGTGATATGTGCAGTCAAAACAAAAGAGCAAGACTGATTCTTATGTGGTACTGAGTATAGACTGAAAAGCTAACGCAGGAGGGGTTTAACTTCTTGCATCTACTAGCTAGCATGAGAACTTGTTGGACGGATATAACTGAAATCCTGGTGTTAAGAACAAGCATTCCTTGAAACCATGGGGAGTGACGAACCAAAACTTCAGAACAAGAGCGAAATGCAAAATGTCTCCAGACTAACCACATCAGTAAGTCTCATTTTTCAGGACTAAATTATTTGATTGACTGTTGTTGGGCCAGAGAAACTAATCAAAGGATTGTCTGTGTTCAAAACAGCACTGTGTATGTGTTTTTATTTTCTTTATTTTTGATGTTGACAGCACATCTTCAATAAAATCACACAGGGAAAAGTCTGAGACTGTGTGCCTCCCCTTAAGACAGAGCCTGGAAAAATGGAAGTCCCCTTAATCTACTTTCTTTGTTGCATTCAATTCCTGTGTGTCTATGGATCACAATTATGTTATTTACTCCCATAGGCAGTCAACAGTTGAGCCAAGGTAGCATAATATTGCTGTTTTATAGAACTTCAGACAGCACCAAAAACATAAAGAAAGGTCTGTCCAAAGGCAATTATTAGTTTCTGACTCTGTAAAGTAGGAAAAAATAATAAATTTCCCCCAAACTTTTGTATTTCTGAACTATTTCTAACCCAATCACACACATTTTGGCAATTATATGTGATCTCCTTTTGATACCCAATGTAAAAACTAATGTAATATTATTTCATTTCCGTTCATTTAGCTTCTCCTCAAACTGTTTGGAGACTCCCTGTGGAGCCTGGCTTTGAAAATCTCTGAAATAAAAGAAACTACTGACCCTAATTGGGTTTTTAACAACCCATCGGCACTAGATCCTCTTCAGTGTTAAGTAGCGTTGATGGCAACTTAGCTCAGAAACACTACTATAAACAAAAGCACAACATCTTATTTGTTCATAAGCACTTTGTCAGCATCTCATGCTAATTCATTATCTTGTATCAAAGTCTGAATACCACACACAGTCTCATTCAGTCACACTGAGGCAGCAAGTCCACCCATCTGCAGATACATAAATAGAAAATGCCATTTATGTGTCACAAAAAAGGTTCCACCCTCACTAATCTTTACTGAGACTGCATTCACATCCAGACTGAAAAAAACTGTTAAATCTCTTCCTCTTCCTCTCTCAAATTCAACACATCTTCAACCTGGTAGCAGATCTGTACATTATCTAGAGCCGCATAGGCCACTGAGCTGACTAATTTGGTGTACATTTCTAGTGGCCCAAATGTAAACTTACATTAAAAAAAATACATAAACTGCAATTTACTGCAACTTAATACAGCCTTCCTCAACTGTGACACTTGAAGGACTAGGTATGGTTTAAAAATTTTAAACAGTGTCCTGTCCTTCTTTATGAAGTCACAGTGAAGATGACCTTTTGGATACAAAACGTCATCACATCATCATTTTATCCTATTAGATATGTCATAAAAATGTTGCCATGATAAGAGTATCAATTCTGTGTTATGTGAGGTCACGATGACCTTTGTCCACCAAAATCTAATCAGTTGATCATTGAGTCCAAGTGGCCATTTGTGCTACATTTGAAGAAATTTCTTCTCGGTGCTGCTGAGATATCACTTTTATAAGAATGGGATGGACAGATGGACGGACGACCCAAATCAATAATGCTTCTGGTGAAGGTTGTTGCTGCCATGAGGACATAACAAGTACAATTTATTGCAGAAAGTGATGCAGAAATCATAACATTACCTAAGGAGACATTAAGGATATTTTATACTGTATCAAGTATTTGATAAGTTGCAAAGGTCTGATTTCTAACTTGTGAAAGAGAAAACTAATAACAGGGCTAAACTGTGCAGTATCAAACAGGTTTAATTACATTCAGTAGCTTGCAGGCATCGTTCCTTCTATTACTGAGGGGACTCTGTGGATAAACTGTTCATCCACATCCCTCTGTGGCTGATATGCAGCCGAAAATCTGAAAATGAAATCATATTGTGTTTACAGAAAACATCCCAGACTTCATTTGCCACATTACTGCTGCACCTTTTGGCAGTGTTTCAGAGTGTGAAACCTCCTGTCTGGGATATGAATCTGCGAGACAAGGTCAGCGTAATTCATGTACGACTTCTTCACTGCACACAATACAAGCCTGTGCAACTTTATTTATCATGCTTGAGCTGCGCTGACAGCTCCCATAAGCCCCGCTGCAGACCTCAGAGCTACTAAGAATACAGAGACAAATATCAACAATAAAACAAGTACTTTATCACTGAGCTCGTGCAGATTGCTTCTTGATGTGCATTTCTGTGAATAAAGCATTCAAACTCTTTCTTGGACATTTACTGCCTGATTTGATCTATGATTTATGTCTTGACAGCTCATTATATTGAAAAATCTCTAAAGGAATGCCATCTTAGTCCATGAAAAGGTGATCTTTGGCTTTCCATCCAGCTGCCTAACAATGCTCAGAGTATTTCTCTGCACAAAGCTGATAAAGATCAAAATTTCACTGGAGGCATTCAATAAATTCAAGAGCGAGAGAGAAGATGATCAAATAAGTGTGCAGGATTGGCATTTAGAAGAAGCAGGCAGGCCAAATACCAGCAAGACTAGACTACTGGAAAGTCTCTATTCTTGGAAAGATTACGGGCGAGTACTGTGTATCTTTGTACGAAAACACTTGAGTAGTTCTAATTTATTTATGACATCCACATGTTGGGCATAATGATTATGGCCTAACATTGCACCTATTGTACCTTACTGCTTTTTATAGTAGAGATACTTTGCAGTTCTCTCACACACCGTTTTAATTAAGATGCCAGCTTCACCGAGCTGTCTGAGTCTTTGATGCAGGCTGAAGAAATAGATGTCAAAATGCCAACCTGGAACATAAATCGAAAGGTTGAAGATGAAAACAAGACTAACCTGCGGACTACACTGTAAACACCTGCAGAAAGTCATGTTAACCTCTTGCCATTTGTGCGAACGGTACAGCTATTGAATGCGCGTTAGTCATGGGTATTTTTTCCCTGTATTCCTCTTAAATTGAATTCTTAAACCCATTCAATGCCGCAGTTCTATGAGAGCAAAATGAATATCTTTGGGTTGTGGACAAAACAGGACTTTCAAGGGATATCACCTTGGGCTTTGGGTTGACATTTCCCATGATTTTCTGACATTTTACAGACTGAGCAACTAATCGATTTATTTAAAAATAAACTGACGGATTAATCAACAATCAAAACAATCGTTAGATGCAGCCCCGATGATATCATGATATCTGAATAACACTCTGCTGTGGTGTCCGTGGTTTGCTCTGCTGTGAAAATGCTGTTTAGTTTCTCACCAGCTAGCTAAAAGTATTTTTGCTGGTAGCAGCCCTGTCAAAGATAAATATTGGTGCGGTTTAGCTGGCTTATATAACAGTAATCCTGAAAATCTTGAATCAACAGAGGTGTGAATGTGATCAAATATTTTTTCAGGCAGCGGGATAAAATTCACTTTGCTGCTTGCTAGTACAGGGGCTGTTGCTCCTGGTTGGAAATGCCATGTGATGGGTACTGAATGTTTCCCTGCTGTTCAGACAAGATGCTCTGCGTCAGCACCGTTTTTTGGACTGAAAGGTGCTAATTAAAAATGCAAATGAGGCTTGTTAAAAAGTGCTGGATGGGGATTGTCAGCAGTATGTGTGTTCCACGTGAGAGAGAGAGAGAGTGGCCTGTGCTGCTTTGTAGCGAACCTGGCGCCACATTAAATGCAGATGATCCAGAGGAATGTTACATATGGTTCTGGCTGCTGGATCACTGGAACAGGTTTCTTTGTAGGACCTGCATACCAGAGGGAGGTAAGGCCTGATAACTAGGACCACATGCCTGCAGACGGCCTCTCTGAGCGGCCATCACTGCGGCTGCAGATATCAGACACGTGTCCTGTCACACGGAGAAGAGATGTGTGTCCATACACAAACACACACAGAGCATACACTATCTCTATATGTAAATTTAAAGGGATAGTTCAGAGTATTTGAAGTGGGGGTTGTATGCGGTATTTATCGATAGTCAGTTTATTAGCTACAATAGATGCTCTGACTGTGTACTAGCCTGGTTTAATTTAATTTGTAGACAGTTTTTTTTGTCAGCTTGGGTGTCCATGTATCACAAACTCAAGGCGTGGAATATGGTGTTCCTCAAGGAAGCATTCTTGGGCCAGTTTTGTTCTCATTATATATGCTTCCACCGTGTCAACGAGAATTTTTATGCTGACGGCACACAACTGTGCATTTCTGTCTCACTAAATGACCCCAATGCAGTGCACACTCTGTTCAGCTCACACTGATTTTGTTTGTTTGTTTGTTTGCAGGCAGATAAAACTTAGAACAGAAACTTAGGACTGCTTTTAGATTCTGATTTAAGACCTTTTTTTAACTCAGAAAGAGGCAGAAATTTTGTGCACTTTCATCTCTCTGCTTCTCCAAACTGAGGGCGTGGCAGCCAGAATATACTGTAAGTAATACACTGACTACTGATAAGTGCCTCATACAACCCCACATTATCATCCAAACCATCCCTTTAAATGAAACACAGGTCCATGGAAAGAGACAGAAAAAGGACCTCATTATAGAATTTAAAACATCTGATAAAATATTTCACATCCAAGATCCTTCGTGGAGTTTCCATTATGTGTTCCACAGCGAACACAGAAGAGTTACAGCTTGTTTTGGTTGGGAAACGCTCTGAGACCTGGGGAGACTGTTAACAGCCCTGCAGTTCCGAATAGAAGTTGAACTGAGCTTCTTTTTAAAAACTTTTATGTCCAGATACCTTGATACCAGCCAAGAGGCCCAACTGGATGCTGTATATCATAACGGGCCTGACATGGCAATTGCTTGTCTCGTGCTTGATAAATGGGGCCCGTGAGGAGCGGCACATTTTTGGGATGCTCAGTCTTTACAGAAGTCTAACTGACAGCTCTGTCGTAAATCCACTGACCAAACTGGATCCCTCATGCTCTTTATTTCTCCCAGTCTGCCTCCTTATGAGCACAACCCCCCTCCAGCAGAATATGCATGTTAGTTTTATATGAGTCACTGAAACATCTAATGGTTAGTTTCTGCATAGCCACATCTGGTCCTCATATTGTGATGGTAAGAATAGATTTAGCAAGTATGAATGGACATATTCTGTTTCAAATGATGGAATGAGAATTGAGGAGAAGTTGCAGAAGACCGATTGTACTGCTTGATGTTTGTTTATGCGCAGACTACCAAACAGTCGACCCCTTTGCTTTTCTTCTTTCCCCCATGCAACATCTCAGCAGGTGCTGTCACAATCTTCCTGTTAGTGTACTGTTTGTGTACATATTTCAAACACAAGCCCTCACTTCTCATAAACAGCCTCAGACGGTTCCAGCCCCGAAACAAAATAAGCCTGCTGATGCATAACAGCCAATCCATCTGGAATACAACTCTTAGCTACATCCACAAGAGCTGCACTCAGCGGCAGAGCCATTTGATTTGTATTTTTTATTTCTTTCAAATAGCAATTTTCATGTTTCACAGAAATACAGTTGGAGGTTTCACTCGTTGTTACACAGCTGGATGCTTTTCATCTCCTTCGCGTGCTCAATTTCTCATTGAAAATCACTCTCTGTGTATTTGAGGTGAGTTTGAAATTACATACACTGCACGACTGAGTATGAACTACCGCTGCTCTCACCGAAATAAAAAGACTCAAATTACGAGCGTGTCATTATTGATTTGGTTTCATTTTTTGCTAATTCATTTACGTCCTCGCTCTGCAGACGCGTCCTGGACTTATTTGGAGGAAGAGCAGACTGTCTCTGCATGGGTTCACTTCTATCAAATAAACATAAAATTACTCGCCAAGATTAAAAGACTCATTTTGTCGACATCAACAATCTCTGATTCACACTGTTAAGAAGCAGACACCTGATACACAAAGCACATCCTAACACTGGCTTTCAAATGAGGTTTGATGAATGTGGTTCTCAAGTTTGTGGACCTGAGCTGCACAGACAAACACTGAGCAGTGTGGTGTAACTGTGACTAAAAAGCTCAAGGTGACTAAACATGAATTTAAAACCATACTGGAGAGAGTGTGGAGTAGATGCAGACCACTCACATATAGTTTAGAAATGCCACAAAATATCAATGCTTTGGAAAATGGTAGGGTATAGGAAAATCTGCAAATAAACTATGGTATGTCCCTATGAGCTACATGGTACTCTTTCTGTGTAGTTTTAATTTCTAGTCAAAATGTTGTAAATAGTAAAGCTAGTAAAAAGGCTATCACAAGGAATGGGGTAAAGTGGACCCCACTGGCCAGGATCAAAAGATACGAAGTCAAGAAAATGTACAAAAAGGAAAAACGGACACATCGTTTGAGATTCCAAGAAACGCAGCTGGAAGAAAAGTGGGAGGAGCTATATTGTTAGCTTCAGCATGTCTATTACACAGATTCACATACAGCAACAACACACACACACACACACACACACACACACACACACACACACACATTTGGCTTAAAATGAGGCTTAACGTTCACGCAGTTTCTCTTGACTGTCCTGCAATATTACATCATTAGTCCAACATCGTCCCAGCCTATGGGAATGGCTACATTAGCAACATGCTAGTGCCAAATTATACAGGTTAACCCAACACTAAAATAGCATAAAACATGGCAAAACTTTTAGCAAAGCTTTTAGAGCTTTTTACTAATTTACTTCAATAAACTCTTCATCCACTTAGCTCTGAGGCTGGGGGCCAAAGTATTGATTTGTGCTGGTACTTTGACATGGTGTCAATTAGTTTGGAGCGAGTAATTATTCAGTAAATAGCCTGTCACTCAGAAATAAAACACTTCAGGTCTGTGCATGTCCTACCTCTCACAATAACAGATTAAGAAGGCTTCTCTCCCTATTAAAGTAACACCAGTGAGGGGGGTGGTGTGGGGGTGCCTGTAGCTCAGTTGGTAGAGCATGTGTCCCACGTATCGAGGCTATCAGTCGTCTGCAGCGGCCGCCAGTTCAACTCCCACCTGCGGCCCATTTGCTGCCTGTCATTTGTTGTTGTTTTAACAGAACATTATGCAGTTTGAGTTTATTTGTTAGCTTCACAGGCAGCACTTTTTTAAATTTAGCTATTTTGAAATTATTAAAAATACCGGTTAAAGTTTAGTTTTAGTGCCCTGATATCATTTTGAACACTAAAGTTTAATGCTAAACTGCAAAATACCCTACCTCTCGCCCTACATAACTTTGTTGTGTTTCTTGAGGAATCACTGCAAAAAATGTAAATCTCTGTATGTGTGTTTCTTTTGTCCATCTAATGGTCCAAATCCCAAAGTTACTAAATTTACAATCATAAAACATTGAGAAAAGCAACAAAACATCACATTTCACAAGCTGGAACCTGTGAATATTTGTTATTTTTGCTTGATAACAGACTTTAAAGATTGGTGATCAAAATGCTTTTATGTTCCTTTTAAATCCACCGCTCTGTAAAGCCACAGGAACAGTAGCTGCATTGTAAATATCTCAAGTTAATGCCACACTGTGCCAGCTCAAACAGTTTTAGGAATAAGCAAATTACACCACTTTCTCTCCAAGTAGCTTGAACAGCATTTTAAGGGTGTTTCTTTTTGGCTTTTAAGTGATTTCACACAGCGATGATGAAATGCCAAGACACCTTTGGGTTTTGCATCACTTCAGCTTTGCACACAAACTCAGCTCCTGAGCTCTCTGGATGTCTCCTTGAGCAACAGTGCCTCTGTTTGGCAGCACTGATGTATCAATCTGTACAAAAGTCTGCTCGAGTAAAGTGTGGAGGAAAAGTAGAACATCAGATGAGTCCATGGCAGACAGTCACTACTGCAGAGACATCATGGCTCTTATTGGATGTTGGAAGCTTTTTGTGGGCTCTCTATCAACTCTCAGAGACACATATTTCTCAAAATAAATACAGCCAAAACTATCTTCACGGCTGGATACCACCAGCCTAGAGTCTCCTCCTTTCTGCTGCTATGTCACTTCTTACCAATAAGTGGCCGGTGGCGGGGTCAGCTGTCATGGACTCGTTCTGGAAAGTGTTGGCTTGGACCAGCTCCTCCTCCTCCCTCCGGTCCTTCTCCCCTGCGTCATCATCGTCCAGTTCATCCAGGCTCTGAGAGAGGAAGAGGAGAATGATAGATGAAGACAGGAAAAGAGACAAAAATCATTAGATCAGCCTCGGGTGGAGCAAGAACAGTCACACAGACTACACTTACACGTGCACACAAGAAACCAGATAAAGTTTAAATACACAAAAACAACCACTTGATCATTTTGACATGTTTTACTAATCAAAATAAATGGTGTACTTGCAACCCGTTCAAAAGCATGTAAGAGCTCTGCAGAACTTGCACATTTGTCAGAAATCAACCACGATTCGCTGTGCTTTTGTGAAACAGGTCCAGGGTCACTCTAAAACCTGTTTACATGCAGTTTGTCAGTAATCTAATGTCTTCACTACCCAGGCTTTATTTTTGAACCTTGGCTGGTTCACTGTAAGTGCACATTGAAGATATTCACTGTTATTCTTTGTAAACTGATGGTATAGTTAGACCAAACACTGCAGCGAGAACAGCTTTTCCTTGCGATGCCAATGTACTGAAAAGAACAATTTTTCATTTTCGTTTCAGTTTCTAGCCTGGCATTGCCAAACCAATTTGCAAATGCGGTGTAGTCTGGAATCTCTCACAATATACTTCTGGGGACACATCTCAAAAGCCTACAAAAAGAAGAATTATGTATTTTTGGGGTTCTGGAGAATCACAGTACTCAAATAAATAACAAGAGGCTGGAATAAAATGGGACCTCCCGAGGCAGACAAGTGGCTGGAAACAGTAGAGGATACACAGTATGTAGTATGAAATAACATAATATATGCTGGTGGAAAAATGATAAGATTATTTTAAATTAAGTAAAAGCAATCAAATAACTATAAATTGTATGAATATGAATGTATTAATCATGCTTTGAGAAGATGATTTAATGAAACTGTAACAGAAAACATAGAGAGTTAGACAACCAGCTAGCAGTAGTATGCGTACTTCTATAATGAAATATCAAAGCCTAACCTTTTCTCTGTCCTATTTTTCTTTCTTTTTTCTGTTTTTTCCTTTTTATTATGTATATGTTCACACATGTGGGTATATGTATGTATAGATGTGTATGTATACATATGGACATATAAACTACGATCAGTGACATGTATACTGGTCACACTGTATTGTTTATATATGCACTGTGTCTTCTGCATGGATGAAGGATAACAAAAAGCAAAAATGTGCAAAATGTGTCAGGATGTTTACATAGGACACGTAAGAGCAACATAGCGTTGCATTGTAGTGTAGTTGGTAGATTAAATGACCAAATCCTGTTGGAAATATGGCAAACACATTTTTCTTATAAAGTTGTTTGTTCTTCTTTTAAAGAAAATACACTGTCCTGTTTGTTTAATACTGACACAATACAAAATTCCACATTTCTACATCAGCAGCAGTCAATTTGGTTGTTAACAAAATGCCTTAACCACCATGAGGTCACATTTATCCCTACATTCACATTTCTCCGTATATTCATCACACCAAACCTGCCCCACTAGGAGTGAGCGACATGGCCCTAAAATAACAAATATAATAGTCGGGGTATTCTGCGATAACGGGATCCTTGGTGAAATGACAAAATACAGTTGCATTGCCCCCTTTTGCTGTCATAGTCCTCTTGCACTTCTTAGACACTGCATGATTTGTTGTAGATCCGATCCTTTGTTAAAAAACAAAAACAATAAAACACTACATCACTGAAAAAGCCACTATCAGGATATGATTCTTTAATCAAGAAAAAATTCTAATAATATATCATAAATTATACAATATGGTAAACCCCTCAGGCCCATATCACATAAACTGTTGTGACTGGCCCAAAGAGATCCAGGATGGATGGAAATCTATTTGAACATGAGGGGGTCAGATGTATCTTCCAGAGAAAATAAAACATGAGGTCATAGATTTGTCTGGTTCCCAGGCTTTCGGTTTCAGTTTTAGTTTTGATTTTACTATTTTGGATACAAAGATGCACGACCATGAGAATTGATGTTCCCTTTAATCACACCACAAGTTTGCCTCAGTTCTACTCTCCCAGTTGGAAATTCTGTCATGCACATGGGCTCTAATCCTTTGAGAAGCTCATTAGTTACCCCTAAATATGGCCAAAAAAAGAAAGATCAGCTCTCACCAACAGAAGCCTTGCTGTGCTAATCAGCCTTCCTCTGATTTTAAGAAATCAGTTTTCTCGTTTGCAGGAAGTAAATAAATGAGGTCCCTGCAGAAAGATGACAGTCACTCAGTCACTTCAGGCCACGTTAATGCACTGACAGATGCATGGTGACAGGCCAGGTCATTCCCACCATAACAGCGATGCTGACCTCTGGCTGAACACATTCAGGGTCTCCTCTTAATCCTCTTAGGACATGATCACATTCACTTCCAGGAATCCCTGAGGAGTTGCAGCTCAAACACTACCCAACACTAGACGGACTCTACTCAGGCAACAGGAAGACGGTCTGTTCAAGGGCCTTTCACCTCCTGGGGATGGTCAGAGGGGATTTTAGACCAGTGGAATGTCCCTCAAAAACACAATGAAAGACAAGCACAAACATACAGAAAGCAAACATCCCTTTTGACAGACGAGTTGGGGGAGGGGGGGTACTTTCATTATTCAAGCAGAGATTGTGCGCATGGCCTGGGAAAACCTCCAGCTCTACTCCTTGCAATCTCAGTTTCATCATGAAATATGTGCACAGCCTCTGCTTCCTATTTGCATTATCTTACAGTGATCTATGTTGCGGAGTTACTGGGTTCATCTGTCGGGAGCGGCGAAGATGCATTGCGTAAACAGAGCTCAACATTAGGAGGGATGGTTGGATCGTGACGAGAGACAGAGTTCGGGAGCCAAACTCCCAGAGGGTCACAATGCAAACCAGTCTTTCCTGTTTCACGCTGCAGGCCGAACAAAAGGTGCCCGCTCAACAGGCTCTTTAGTGGTAAAAATAGCCTTACAAGGTTAACAAGGAATGCAGTCATTTGCAAGGCCTTTCCTGCCAAACGGTTTATCAGCTGTCCTCGGGGAAAACGCCAGGCCCTTTTTCTTTTTGACTCTCACTCAGAGACTACTGCCAACACTCTCCTCCGTCTTCAGTGCTTACCAGTCCTCTCTCATCTCTAACAGACATGTGCACAAAGGATAAACACAAAAACAGGAACGAGCCCTGCAATAAATACCACTTTCTTTATGTCAGAGAGGTTTTGCTTTCCATAGTTTGTGGTGTTCTTCCATTGGATTGCGCCATTTTGTACTTTAATTATATCCATCTACGTGCATACCCACACAAGCCTTTATGGTTGCCAACATTTCAAGATTAAGACCAACATGTGGGAAATAAAGGGCAGAGGTTTTGGTGCTAAGAAAAATGAAATTAAACAGAAGTTTGTCTGTGTCAACATAGTGAATTGTGCAGTGACTAACCACTCTGCTATGCACAAAGTTGCCTGAAATGTGGAATCGGGAATCTCAAAGTTTATTTTGGATCGAGATGCAGCCCGTTTTTGCCCTCCAGTATTCCAAATTGCTGTGCATTTCTTCTATTCCAAATAAAGGGAAAAGGGGGATCTGCACACAGCCATATAAGGGATGTTTTTGCTCCTGACATCATCAAAATGAGTCTGTGTATTTTTCTAGCCAATTTCTTACCTTGGACCATGGAAACAAGTGTGGAAGGATGATTTAGGGATGCTTTGACTGATGTTTTGACTTGTGTTTGGAGCTATGTGTTCACAGTACAAATGGTCCGAAACTAAGTTACTAAAGATAGGATTTGCTTTTCAAAGAGACAAAGCACCATTCTTTAAAATCAGTTGTTGAGATCTGGTTCTTTTAATAGATCATTCTCCTTATTTTTGTAAATGAAAGTACAGTTTGTACTGACTGCAGAAATTAGCTCACAGATTATTTGCATATTCTGACTGCACACATTTTATTGAAGCTAGGGTTTGTCAGTTTCAGTTAATTTTACCTTCGACAGCCCAACACCCATTAACCTTGTTTGACTGTTGGCACATCCTTCTTCTCCTCAAAGTGTCTTTAAATGCATTTAGTCACAGTGACTCTCAATAACACAACACTCTTGGGCTCGAGGTATCAAACAAGCTCTTTAAATTCCTCCCCGTCTACCACACTGATTGGCAGCATATTGGTCTCAATCATTTGGCACACCAACTGGGTGATGGTGTCAGACTGGCACGCATCACACTTTATCCCCCCAGCTAGCAGGGACGTGATCTTTGGCTGCTAGCCATCCTCAGGCATGGCAGACAGATGCTTGTTCTTAATGTGGTGCAGCAAAACTACTATAAAACTGAAGACTAGCATCACACGATTTACATTTGACTTTGCTTCATTTCTGGAGGAAATGCTGCCACACCAAGCAATTTTTTCCTCATACTGAAAACTAGCAAAGGCATGAGGAGAGTGTAGCCTGTACACTATCTCAGAGATCTCATAGCTCATCCTGATCACATTTTCATCAAAGCATCACCCTGTAATGAGCCATAATTTAAGTAAATACTGTAAAATGCAGCCAAAAGTCGATACACATAACTTGATAAACACAATTTCCTATGATGGTAAGTCAAAGAGATAAAAAGTGTGAGCTGAAAAGAAGCAGCCAGATTTCCAGAATCCTCTCTGCTTCCTGTTTACAGCAGGACCAAGTGTCAGGGCCCCACGAGAGTGTTTACTTTAGTAGAACACATATCCTGGTCTGCTCCAGCCTCAGTACCCGTGTCCGTCACTCTGCACATGAAGAATTAAAGACGCTACATCTGGAGCAGAGCTTCACGCTCTATTGGAATGCATGTTGTGGTTGGAAACTCTCTCTTTGTGGAGGAAAATGATCAGCCATCTATTCTAAACCTCTGCCCCATGACTTCAAATATCTGAATGCATCTGATTCTTTGTCTGCACAACAGCAGGCAGTGTACTTTACTCCCCTCCTCTGGCATTTGACTTTTCAGTGACTGTCAAAGTGATGCTGTCTCATGATTAATATGAGTGAACTGAGGACATTGTGTGGCTGCTGACCTCCAGCATTGGACAGAGAATATAAAAGAAAGAAATGAGAGAAATGTTCAGCCGCAAGAACGCTCAGGGGACAGACAGGGCTGGATTCTAGTACTGAGGAATTTTGCAGATCTTGACGTGTACGTGCAATCACGAAAAGGAGCAACTGGCAGACATATGAAACGATGTTCTAATAGAAGCATTAAGTAGGAGGTGAGCTTTTTTTGACAAGGTAGTCAGAATAGAAATAATAAAAGTTATTGATAGCAATAAAGAGGTTCATTTTGCAAGCAGAAATCAATTCTGAATAAAAAACTTAAACCTCTTAAACACATTTTAATAAGCTAGAGGTGATAATTAAACCCTTCCTGGGTTTTCCTTGTCTTTGCTCATTATTTTTTATATCATTTCTTTGATTTCAACATGTGCAAATAAACACAAACTCAACCTGCTGTGCAGTCTCGCTCTTATCACATGCCAGGGGTACTTAAATAAGATGACTGTTAAACACAAGATAATGTTTCAAAATGACTCCACAAAGAACTGTTCAGCAGCACTGACACAATGGAGGCAGTTATTGCTCCTGTGGCATCCATGGTAACTGCTAGTGCAGCAATACAAACATATGCACTGAGATTACCATTGAGTCTCTAACCAGCAATCAAAAGATATATTGTATAATCCATGAGTACATACTGAAATAACATTTATATGCCATGTTCATAACTAAATAACAAGTTTCATCTTTTGTGTCTTTCCAATTTCATTTGCTTAGAAATCAACAAAATCCACTTATTGAATGCAGTGTGATGGTTCAGCATTTTAGTCACAAATAATGATAAATATTTAATATACCTCCTCCCTCATCAGCAGCACATTCTAGTTATTGCTAGTTTGGTTTAAAGAGACAGTATCAAAGATTTCAGTCCTGGTTGATTTGATTTGGTAACACCACTGGTTACTGATGGTAACAGTAAATTTGGGTTAATACTACAACAAAACAAACTATTATTGTGTTAATAAAGAAGTCAGTCAATAATTTGCCTTTTTCACTCTGTAAGAAACTGTGATCTGATTTCATGCTGCACACGGTATGAGTCTGAATAGCGGGGCACAGTGAAAGTAGTTGGCTACTTCGCTGAGAAGTTGACAGTGTGCAGCCTGCAGCTCTTCATCTAACAGCTCAATGTGTCTGCTTCTGACTGTTCCATTATTCCCTGCAATAGTTCAAACTGGTCTGCTTGTTAAATTGCCTAAAATTACTGTTATCTTGTTTTGTGGATGCATTTTTGCTGAACGATTGCATTAGAAGTGTTAAGCTCACTGACAAACACTTTGCATTTCTTGTGACTACTTCATAATACAAGTTAACGGTCTAAGAAAATATCAATACGCTTGAGTATCACAATTTTATGTTTTGTGATGCTGTATCGATTCTCAAAAACACTGTATCGTGATATTGTGATACATGCAAAGATTAATAGCAGTGGTTCGTTTTTTATCTCTATCTTCACTGTTCTGATTACGTACAAAAGTAAACTTTTCTACCTCAGATTTTTTGCATATGTCGGCACGTTCTTAGCTATGAAAAAATAGCATGAGATTACATTGCTTACAGTATTGCAATATATTGCAATATATTAATCGTAACCCCTCGTGATATGCATCGTATGACCAGACTCTTGCCAATAAACAGCTCTAGATAAAGTACATATAAGGCTGTTAAAAGCTATTGGTATTTCTGTGAATTTGGTTTATTGTGTAGCCCAAACCCAAACACTCCCTAGTTCAGATCCAATATGGACATACATGCTGCCTTGTCACCCTGCCAGTGCCCCGTCCACTTAGTCCTCAGATTTATCTCTAAACAAGCAAAAGGGCACCTCCGCCGGAGGCTCACTCTTATACAACAGGCTTAATGACCTGTGTGTATTAATCACCTGCCACTCGTCGCAGTGACTTCATTAAGATGATCTATTAGAGAAGAGGGACGCTGACACACTGATGCCCAGTGTCTTTTAATCAGGACTGCCAGTCAGCTCAGACAACAGTACAGACAGGAAGAGCGCTGCGCACAGGTATGGCAGAGATCAAAGTGAGGACATCCACCCCGGAGCTGCTGGCTGATTAATGTGACACCACAGACTGCCAAGGTCAGTGTTCGGTCCAGGAGAGGAACGCCAACTCTGAGCAGGAGTGAGACATCATTTGACAGCCGCAAAAAGGTGTGACTGGACCTTTCCTGATCCGTGCCAAAAATATCACATTTACTCCTTTAAAGAAAACTTTTATTTCCTATCACCTGCTATGACCTTTATTTGAAATATGATCAAAATATAATCAAGAGTTTCTGGTAAGTTTGGAGTGGAACCCCTATTTTATTTTAGAATGCAGAGGGGGGCTGTTTTTCTCCAGAATTTTACTTGACTTGAGGCCAAAATAAGAGCTTAATTAGGTTATA
>JAJHUR010135026.1:0-15352 GCA_027495735.1 Lutjanus campechanus
TTGTTTTTGATGCTGTCTTTTTCTTATTAAGTTTGAATGCACTTATTACAAGTCTCAAAATGAAACTAATGTCCTGTCATGTGTCTGTTCTTCTCTCCACATGGTTTTGTTCCGTGACCTGTGACCTTTATCTGACTTCTCTCTGACCTCTTCATGTCCGTCCCCGCACAAATCAACAGGTAAGTGATTTTATTTGACACACTGATATTTGACAAACTATTTTTCTACTGATTTATACACTCTTACAAATAAAAGTGCTAACTAGAACCATAAATGGTTCTTTAACTTGTCATCATGAGAGAACCCTTTTTGCTTCTGGTAGAACCTTTTATACATGTTTCATTGGAACCCTTTCAGAGATTTTACCTAGAACCCAACAGAACCATCTGTGTAAAGACAACCCTTCTATGCTATATTGGTTCCACCTAGAACCCTCTTTGTAGGTTCTATCAGGAACCGTTCCACCTTCTGAGGATGCTAACAAGAACCCAATCAGGGGGTCCTATTGAGAACCTTTGTATATTCCATAGGTTATATCTAGAGCCCAACCACAAGGTTCTATCTAGAACCCTTTTATTTTCCAAGGGTTTTATCTAGAACACACTAAATGGATTCTACTGGGAACCTTTTCAGATTCCAAGGGTTCTATCTAAAACCCACCCATGAGTTTCTATTGAGAACCCTTTTATATTCCATGGGTTTTATCTAGAACCCTCCCATGGGGTTCTACTGAGAACCCTTTCATATTATAATTTAAAACAATCTTGAGGAAAGTTTTCAACAATCCTTGAAGAACTCTTTCTTTCAAAAAGGATTAGTTCTTTGGATTAAAAGGGTTCTTCAAAAGCAAATGTTTCTGGGTAGAACCTCAGCTCTTCAGGAAGAACCCTTTTGGGATCCTCGTTTCGAAGAGTGTAACACAGAACAGTTCTCTGAAGCTCCAGAAGTTAATGTAACACGGGAACTTGACCTGCTCTCACCACCTCTATCTTTGTCTCTCTGCTGTATACAGTTTGACTGTCAGAGTCTGTCATTTATGTTCTAAAGTGATACTCGGGTTAGGTGGAGGATGTACCTGCAGGACTGTGGTTAAATGAAGACAACAGTGTTTGTTTTGAGTACATTTTGCTTGTGTGCAAAAGTGTGTGTCTGAGGTGGTGGAAACGGCCCGAGGGCCGTCCTCTCCTCGATGTGAGAAAGTGAGATGGTGCTCGGTGTTTGTGTGAGATCATTAACCTCGGTGTTTTGTCAATGCTATACCATGCAGAGCCCACAGGCGCCGTTCTGTTTTCGTGTCTCCGTCTTTGTATAACTCTCTCTCTCACACACACACGCACACACATGAATCCACAGTCGTACACACTCTGAGCGCCTTTGGTAACCACCCACAGAGACTCTGGTTCCTTCAGCTCAGCCATAAAGTGTTTTCTCACTGTAGTGCGCTGACCTGCTCTCGCACCTCTATGACCCGTATCACTCCTCCTCACCCTAGTCCTCTTTCTCTGCTGCCAGCAGCCTGTAGCTACAGACGACTCGTCCAACCAGTCAAACCGACCACTTAGAAGATTTACAAGCTGTTTTTATTATTTTCACAGGAAAAAAAATGTTTTTCTAAGGAAGGGGAACCTCCACTTCAGGGCCGTTCATGGGTCTGGGAAGTGCACAAAAAGTCAGAAAGGCGACGAGAGCATTAATTCATTCGTCTCCATACAGTTTGTCAGTGTGAAAGGCAGCTTTTTTCTCTTTTTTCTATTTTATGTTGTTCTCTGTGGGAACAATGCACATTGATCGACATCGCTGTAAATATAAAAAGTGTTGATCCTTGGTCAAATGTTGAATTAGACACGAAAACAAAAAACTTATATGTCATAATCATATGGATTGAGTTGCCCAGAAAGGATCATAATGTACTGAATCACACTGAGCTTCAGTCTTTAAAGGACCAGTGTTTAGGATTTAGTGGCATTTAGAGGTCAGCTTGCAGATTGTAAGAACCTCGCTTCACTCTCCCCTTCCAAGTACAGATTTTCCAATACCGATATGAGTGATTTAGGAGAACTTGCCACATTCACCAGTTTTCTCGTATTTTGAATTTCCTGTCAAGTGCGATCACAATTTATGAGTGTTCCAGACCTGTCCTCAGAGTCATGTGCAGCTTGTCTGTTGCAATCCAAACTGAGGTTTTTCACTATTGACTGCACACTTCATTAGTTTGAAGACATTTTCAGTTTGAAAAATAAAGTACACTTCATAATTATGTTGACATGATCCTGTTTGACTGCATTTCAAATTATAATACGATTCTAAATTTACACATAAAACAAATCATCATTAACTTCATGATGTATTTACTTGGCGTCAGGCCTGTTGGTTGCATCTTCACATGCAAGTTATGAAATCTGACAGTGCAACATCACCTCTTCTGTCCTCCGTCTCTGTGATGGAGACGTGGAGACCCCCCTTCTCCTGTTACAGTCATTGATCACCTTGCTGTGGGGAGACACTTTTTCCACCCCAGTGATATTATGACCCTCAGGTGCCATGGTGGCATTAATTTCCTGTTCTTTGGCTTCAGCGGGTCCTTTAATTTCTCTGCTGATGTTATTAAAATGATAGACTTTCCTTTATGGATCTCTGAAAGCAGGTCTTTAATGTTCAAACTTGTAAAGTTCTTCTTTTAACTGTCTGGTGCCATTTTCATAAATTAATATTTCCTGACATATGGGTCAGGAAGTAGCCTTGTTTTGCATCATTGGGGTATTAATTATGCTAAATTACCTCAGGTAAGTCTCATGCACGTGCACTCACATATGCACAGGATCATTTACAGTTAATCTGAAGTTATGTGCCTTTGCTGACTCTTTCAATTGATTCATTCATACGACAAAAGTAAAGAAAGAACAAGAGACAGTTAAGATACGACTACGAAAATGTTCTTGCATGAGGCCCAGTGATTCTTATTTTCAGGTGATGAAAACGCACCTATGAATATTATATTCCATATCTGCTATATTCTGGCAATAAACCTCTGTAAATCTTGCACACTGAAGCTTCAAAATCTGTGCTAATGTTTCTTGAATTTGGAACAAGTCTGATCTATAGAAAATAAAAGTATGAACTGCATTCACCAGCATGTGGTTGCTGTTAAAAGACCTCCGCGTTGGCAGTCGGTTGAGACTGACTTAGTTTTCAGTCGACTGCAGATGACTCGAGTGCTGTTTCAAGCTTTTGAGATTTCAGCCAAATTTAAAATCGTTCACTCCATTTAAGCTGAGTTTGGCTTGGTTGAGCATTTGGAAATGCCAATAAAGTTGATCAAGAAGCAAAGATTTTAAATCACTAATAGAAAAAAACAGTTAGAAAGCTATTAAACTGGAGTTGATGCTCTTTATTTCATCTGTGAAGAACCACCTGGGTGGCTTCCTCTCTCTTTTTTTATCCAGTGGAAAAGGCTGACATTCTACCGTAGATTTATATCTGTTGTATATCTGTACGTGCTGATGTGGATGTGTGTATTCAGGTGTAGGTGTGTGTGTGAAGGACTGCACAGGCTCTCCTGGGTTTTCTTCCTCTGAAATGAGGTTAAGGATGTGTGTGTTCGTGTGTGTGTACTGTAGTGCTGTGGGCTACATCCAGACTCATCTGTGTCTCTGCACGTTATTAACTCTCCAATTCTCAACTCATTATTTGAGCCTTTGGGCAAGAATGAGATGAACTCTGTTCTCTCGCCGTCTTTTTTTCCCCCTTTTCTTGTCGGAATATAAAGTGTCTGACTGTGAAGCAGAGAATATCTTTTTGTAGCCTCTGTAATCATCACACCACAAAATCAATAAACCAATAAATCTAGAGGCCTCTAAGCGTTTCTTTATAGAAATGAATATTTATGATTAAATTAGCAAGAATCAAAGTTACAGTTTGGAACAAACATCCTCACTTTTTATTCTCCAAGAGCTGAAAATTTATCTAATCTGCGTCATTAGGACAGTGTTAGTTTGGTTTGATCAGATTTGAACAAAACACCAACAAAACCACACAACTGTCATTTGTTATTGATTTAAAATATTGCCTAATCCTTACTGATTCTCAGATGCATCACATTTTTCAAGCTGAGCTCTGCCCACTTTAAACCAGTGAGGAGGGCATTGACAAAAGGCAGAAATACATATCAAGTGAAATATCAATATGTTTGCCGTTTAGTGCCACACTTCTATATGAGCCCACATGAGTATGTTTTACCAGTAAGACGGGTGTTTCATAGCCTTTCTTGATGTGAAAACATCAGATTTCCACACAGTCAGAGAGTAAAAGTGTGCCGTCCTCCTGTTCGTAGTAAGTGAGCAGAAAGTCTCCAGCGTCAAGCTGTGCTCCGTGTCTACTACCCTTCACCGCTTCATCACGGTTTCTGTGGTTTGTGGTGATTTTGAGACTTGGTTTATATAGTTGCAGTCTGCCATGCAGTTGAATTACTCAAGAGCTTAAACTTACCAAGCACTTGTTTCATCGGCTGTCACCAGTTAAGTACCTGCAGGGCTGTTACAGTATGGATTTTTTCTCTCTGTGATGCAACATATTTCTGCAGGACGGTGGTTTATCATGACTGCATTAATAAATATATTTTATTGGACTTTATTCAAGCATATTGTCATAAGCTCCTTTAAGGAATAGAACAGTGTGTAATTGTCTGCAAGATACAAGTGAGGAAGAGCGAGTGGAAGGTGAGAGACGGTGCTGTTAAGCAGTAAACTTAAATTTACCAGTAAGTCGTCAGTTTGGCAGTAAATGTACATTACAGGTTACAGTGTGTCAGTTAATAAACGCTGCAGCCTCTGAAGACCAAGACAAGTCTTATCTGTTATTTCTCAACTGCTGGAAAAGTGAAGGAGGTTGGCGCCAAATTAAGCTGAGCGGGAAACGCTAGCGTTAAGCTAATGCTAATTCTGTACCTTGTGCCTCTACAACGTTGGCTCCAATGCGATCAGCCCCCTCTCAGAAACTTTGTTATCCAGGCTTGAACTGCAGCGTCTTTTTTGGAAACATGATCAAATAAATCAATATTTAAGATTCAAACACTGACACCTCTGTGTTATTTATCAATTTTTCCCATCTTGAAAACAGTTGTTGTTGTTGTTGTTGTTAGCCGTCCACTGACAATCCCACGATGCCATGGTGAGACTTTTGATAAATCAGAGACTATGTTCTTGGGCTGCATATGGTAAAAAAGCTTTTTGACAGATATTGCGATTGCCGTATGATTCCCGATTAGTGGGAATGATCGTTTTTGCATCACAATTTTCATTTCAGGGCATCTCTACAGCACTACTGTGTTCCTGACTTCCTGACGATGAGCTCGACTCCACGGTACGATTCACGTGACTGCGGTAATGTGGTTATCGCCACACCCCGTGTGTAACATCCTCCTGTTGTAGTTCAACTGTAAAATCCAAACACATCACATTTCCTCATGCTTCTCTGCTTCCATCGCAGTTAGTTTTGTGGTTTGTGGTGATGTAGAGACTCGATTTGTAAACTTTACAGCCTGTCCTGACCTGTTGTGTTGCTCTGTGCACAATACCGCAGCTAAAAAAAACAAGAGCTGAAACTTATTTACCAACCACTTGGTTTCAGCCCTGCTCTACCTTTAACGCTGTTTCACTTGCCCTTAAACTTGTTATGCGACTGACTGTGATTCAGCTTTACTAAAAGGACAGTGACAAAGTAATTAATCCATGCAATTATTTGACACCGAAGCAAAGCCAGCTGTGAGGCAACAATCTTTTTCATGTGGGGAAATCTGCAGTTAGGACTGATGCTTTAATGAAGGAGTGTCTAGACGAGTGGGAGGTGGACAGATTGTCTCTAGAAACACAGCGACAGAGAGCGTGTCACCCACAAATATCTGTATTTACACTTTGGGCTGAATTGAGGCTTTACCCTTCACTTGGCTGAGTGAGTCAGTGACTTTATGATGGGCTTTTATTGTGGGTCTGCAGACTGTGGAGGACACTGTGTGCTGCGTTATACAGGAGTTGTGTCAGTCAAGCTTGAGAATAATGCTCAACAATTTGCCTCAGCCATTTTTGCCATTTCTTGTCTTTTTTATCAGCAGCTTTGAGCGATTTTGGTTTGGATGCCGGTACCTCCACGTGTTGGCAGCAGACACATTCACTTATCTATGTCTTCCCACATTTGGACGCATTTGTCCATCGTCTCCTCTCCAGCTCGTTTTTGGCAGTCACCAGTGGTGTCACATGCAGCCAGGACTCAGTAAGTGAAGGGTTTTCTCTGGCGTTCAGAGCGTCTGACCTGTAACCTTAGGGTGGTGGATTTTTCATGAGATTAGACCAGTGATGTCTCAACACCGCCATCATGATTTAATCCGTAAAGCATTTACAGTCCAGTTCGTGGCTGACCGAAAATGTTTTCATCACAAAGAATTACAAATCATCATTTATCCGGTTTTAATTTGCTGGATAAGCCAAATGTTTTATACAGGAACAGTTTTTTGCTTGATTATCCAAAAATCTTTTATTTTACAGCACAAAACTGATTGTGCTTTGATAGAGGATTTCATTCATATCATTTACTCCTACATCCTTAAAGGACCAGTCCACTTATCTTACACATGCAGATCAGTTTATTTGTCTTTAACCTTTGAGAAAAGTTGTGATGTTGGTTAAATTTACTTTATTTTTTATACTGACTCTAATGGGAGGATCTAATGCTTAAAAAATTCCCACCTCCTACAGTAAAAGAAAGAAAAGAAAGGTACAATGGAAATTGGAAACTTAAAAACATTTTATTTATTTATTTCATGACCTCTGAGGGCCCATCAGCAGGGCTTTCACGGCCCACCAGCGGGCCCCAGCCCACACTTTGGGAATCACTGGGCTAGCATACACTGGATGAACAGCAGAGTAACTTCAGCAGAGCCTCCAGTTGTTAAAATGCTAAAATGTGCTGCAGTGAACAGCCTGAGGAAGAACAGTATAAAGCAGTGTACACATAAACAAATGAAATCACAGAGTTCAGCTATAATGAAGGTTTTTTTCCCAGGTATCTAAGAAACCTGAGCTGATTTGAACTCAGTTAGAGGCCCTGGAGGTGGTGATGGTGCTTGTGGAACTTGAGATACAATGAAAAATACACAATACCTGTCTTGGATGAGGCTGCATTTCATGTTTTCATTTTCTTCTGTTGGAAAAACAACGTTCTTCTTTGGTTAGTAACTGAATACACGTGTGCTCTTACGATGGGCGAAGATGTGCAGTTTGAGTTCACAGATCAGTGTAGATTCGTCTGGTGGTCTTTTGTCATCTGGTCACTTTAAAGTTTGCACAGATGGACACACACGCTTGTACAAGTACATGCATGCAAGGACAGGAATATGCAAACACATATACAGAGATCACAGTGTGAAATGCACACCCAGACACACAGACGCCTGTTCACAGACATAGACACACACCTGTGAGCAGCTTCACCAATACATGCATGCAGACAGACAGGCATGAAGGCACACACACACTCACACACACACACGTACACAGCAGGAAAGTCCCCTCCTGTGTCGGTCGGCCGTGGGTGGGTGGCCGCGACCAGTGGCCTTTGGCTCTGAGTCCGAGGTAGGCTGAGAGTTTGTGTTTCACCCCCTCAGCGCAGAGACACAAAGACCGGCTGTGTTTGAGAAAAGAGAGATTAGACGAGGAGGAGAGAGGTCCAGGAAAAGGGGAGGAAAGAAAGAGAGAGAGAGAAATGTTGAATTTCTTGGATGTGTCAGTGAGATTCGAGATCAACAAACAAAGAAAAGCGAGTCGAGGAGGAGAGATGAGCCTGAGACAGAGATGGATGAGACAAAGGGACGCGGCGAAAGACAGATGGGTAGAAGGAAAGAGGGAGAGAAATGGAGGGTGGCCAGATGGAACTCCGCTCTCCAACTTCTGACAGCTCGTGGGAGGAATATCTTTGGGGAACTCTATTTCTGATTGTGTGTGTTTGGATATGTGCATGTTTTGACAGTCTTGTCGTGTTCTGTGGTTAATTATAGTAAGGAACTGACCGATACTGGATTTTTGGGGCAGATGCCGAAAACAATATTAGGGACTAAATAAATTTTGCTATCAATATATTTGCCACTATAATCATCCCTCAAAAGTGGTTAACACTTGTGACAAAGATTCGTAATACAGGCTGTGCATCTGGTGATCCAATACATATCACAACACAGGAGTTACCACTCAAAGTATTGCAATTTTTAAAATCTAATTTTAGGAAAACCCTCATAGTATAAAGAACACACCACCATGTGCCTAAAATCTAAAGTCTTACAAAAGTGTTTTTTAATGCAATCAGAACAGTGAAGATGGATAACAACACTGCAGAGTTTTTGAGAATCAATACGGTACCACAAAACATAATATTGCGATGCTCAAGTGTATTGATGTTTACCTACACCCATAATAAAGGCAGAATATTTTATTTTACAGTTTAACAATAAACTTTATCGTCCAGAAGTAAACTTTCACCTGTAACCCCATGTAAGTCCTTTGTAATCAATATTTTGATTAGTAACTGTAATTACTGTAAGTACATTTTTTGTCAGTAACTAATAGATTATATTATTTTCTAATTTAATTATATGTAACTATTTACGTTTGTGTGAAATTATGTCATACTATGTTGTGGCCATGATGTGTTTTGTGAGGTCACAGTGACCAAAAGCTAAACTGTTCCTCTTTGAGTCAAAGTGGTCATTTGTACCAAATTTAAAGAGGTTTCCCTCCCAAGCATTCATGAAATGTCACGTTCACGAGACATCACAGTGACCTTTGACATTAAGCACCAGAATCGAATCAATTCATCCTGAAGTCCTTGTGGACATTTGTGCCAAGTTTGAAGACATTCCCTCAAAGCGTTCTTGAGATATCACGTTAACAAGAATCGGATGTCCCAACGTTTTTCAAAAACTGTGAATCACGGAGGTCCGTCAGCGTTCAGTCATGAATATGCACAAAAAGTCAGGCAGATCTTTGTAGTAGTATGCAAGATTAATTGTGGACAATCTCCAGATTTGTCAATCACACAAACACACACGCAAGTGATTGCATGATCCCCTTAAAGAAAAAGGTTCAAATAAATATAAAATGATGCCTATAAAGCTAACAAATAAAAACAATCTGCATCATGCTTTGTTTGAAGAAAAGGGTTTTAATATAAGGACATGTTGGACAACATATAAGTTGATATTGATATAGACTGGTATAGGTGTGACAGACCAATATTGGTCTCATAATATTGGTTGATCGATATATATCGGTCAGGGTCTAATCATAGCACGCCAAATATGAACTCCCTCACTGTTTATATTACTCCGTGTGGGTGTGTTCCACTCAGTCACTCTATTTTGAGTCTATCTATTGAGTGTGTGTGTGTTGGTCCACCATTACACCCATGGTTTGTCTGTAATATGCCTTGAAACCCCGAGTGTGTAACGGCTGGAAGTCGGAGCTGCCAGCTGGTCTGGCCAGCCACTGCTGATCTGGATTCTGCTCTTAAATCCTTCACTAACGGGTTGACTTGCTTTGGGAGCTGTTCTTGGATCAGGAGTAAGGAGAGTAAGCCAGCGGGGCGGAAAGAGGCTGCAGACAAGAATCTGTGTGTGTGTGTGTGTGTGTTGGTAAATTAAAGCTGGGCTCAGTCCAGCATTTAAAGGAGGCTTGTGCTGGGTTGATGTAGTGCTATGAGCCAGGATAAGAGGGATGAGCTCAGAATAACGGATGATTTTGCATGCTGTGTGTGTGTCTCTCTGTGTGTGGGTGTGTGTGTGTGTGTGGGTGGATGGGTTGGTGTGTCAGACAAATCACAGCTGTAGAGGGCAAAACGCCAGACCCAAAGTCGGCCCCTATTGTCACGGTAACGGTCGGCCTGCCGTCTGCTCAATCAGCATAATTCACTCTGTCTCTCACTCACGCTGTCTTTTTGTCTTTTATTTCATGTCTCAATCACTTTCTCTCTCACTGTCTCTTTCTCTTTGTCAGTTTCCCTCTCTTGTCTTTTCTAACTGCCATCTCACTTTTGCACTTTATGGCTCGCTACTTTTATGTTCCTATGGTCAGTCCCTCCAGGATTTCACAGGCTTTTTTGGGGGATTGTTGCGGCCTAAAATACTCGATTTCATGGCAGCTTTTTAAAAAAAAAAGTGATGCATTTTGCAACGTTTTTAGGCATTTTTTTGCAATGAAATTGTGGGAGCAAGTGGAACTTGAACAAAAATGTTGATTATTTTTTTGTATAATTAAGTAAAAATCAAAGGCAACTTGTTGCAGGGAGAATAAACCCACGCTCTGTTTTGAGCGATCAAAGAAAACTTACCAAAAAGGCTCAAGATTACAGAAATTCTGCCTGGGGGTATGCCATGAAACAAAATCTTGTTTTGAGCAAGACAGCACAAAACTCTAAAATATAAAAGTGCTTAGAGAATTGATAAATGTCAATAACAATGACAAACCTTGTGTTCTTTTCAATACTTGTGACAAAATAAACTAATAAAACTAGTAAATAATAAAACACTGAGTCTGTTCATTAAAACTTACATGTGTGACGTGACGAGGGGATTACTATGGTTGGTGGAACTCGCGGGGAGCTACAATGACTGGTCAAATCTGGTTGAAATTGTGTTGCAATCGAAACATTGCAACTTCCTGGAGAGACTGATTATGGACGTTCCTGGTGACTAATTTCCCTGTAAGCAGAAATTTTAATCTAGACAAGTTGACTAGTCTAAAAGTAATGAAACACCAAAAAACAGTTAAATTGAGCACAGTTTATTAATTGATAACGTTAGCATGCTAGCACCAGCAGCCTGCACTCCTTGCAGGTTAACGTCCACTCGCCTGTGCTGGATGTGATTACATATTGCTCCAGTCAGCCTTGTTGAAAAACCTTTTCACTTTCTCGATCAAAATACTTCTAAATTGCACTGGTTACGAGTTGTCACCTGTCCCACTTTTGCAAAAATGTGTTTTGTGAGGTCACAGTGACCTTTGACCACCAAAATCTAAGCTGTTCTGCTTTGCTGATAACAACATCTGATCATCAGTACAGGAAGTTGGGGGGCTGTGTAACATTAGAGGCAACGGTTAACAGCTGTTTTCATTCATAAAATATTAAAAACTAATTTAACCGACAAGTATTTCTGATGCTGACTAGAAAGCGTTGCAAACTTTAGACTAATCGCACACATCCCCATTTTATTTCTTCTTTTATCCCTCCACACTGCCCTCTTCCTCTCTAAATCAATGTTAATGCCAGCGCTGAGTGTGTCTGGAAGAGCTGCAGATAAAAAGTGTGTTGAGTACAAACCCACACACACACACACACACACACACACACACACAGGCATGACGGACCACACACACGCACACACACTCCAGTGCACTGAAAGGCAGCTCCTGCTACTGTTACTTCACACGTCCTGGATTTTATGAGAGTTTCCTCTCACTTGTGTGCTTGTTAAGAGTCTTTATATATGTAAACACATGGCGTATAATACTCACACCTCTTAGCAGGCTGTAAACTCACACACGCTGATTAAAAAAACACCTTTGCTTTCATCTTTCTGTGCACTTTCTTCTTAATTTGTTGATGCATGTTGTTGGTTTCACTTTTTTTGGCTCTCACTCTGTGTCAGACACACACACACACACACACACACACACGCTGTCTCACACAGAGAGGTTTCAGCAGTAGACTGTGGCACCTGTAGTACGCAGGCCCCAGTGGGGTTTGCTTGGCGTGTTGCCAGATTGGACTCCTGGTGGGCTGCCAGATTGGCTGTCAGCACATGAGCTGAACTTTGTCTTCTCTTCTGCCTGACCGTTCAAACCTCTCCCCCGGGAGCCCAGCTTAATTTTTGTAAGAAATGAATCAGAATCTTGTCCTTGCTCTAGATGTATCTATGTTTTAACGTCTCGTATCGACTTATCTCCTGTTGCTGCTTCTTGGTCAGGCCGTCATTGTGAATGAGAATCAGTTTTCAGTTAACTTATCAGGTTAAATTAATATAAAATAGAAATAAAATGAATAAATTTCTGAAGCTTGATGAGACCTCTGGCCTTTGTTGGAAACTCTGGCGCCTTGCGTTTCTCAGTTGATGGTGCTGCTGTTGCTTTCAGGTGACCACAGTCTCCAGTCCATCTCTCCATAGTAGTCATTTCATGTAATAGTTAAGACCGGCTGTAGCGGCTTGGTTAAGCAAAAACTGTGGCACAAAAGCACCAAGTGTCCAATCTAGAGCTGAACAATTAATCAAAATTTTATCAAAATCGCAACATAGTCTACCACAATTTTCAAATTACAAGATGTGCAATATTTGTTAAAGGCGAAATGTGTGTCAAAATACCATTTTAAATTAAATATTGTGGTGCTGCGGAGGTGACCTGGCCAGCACATCATTCTCGAGACTTCAGAAAACATCTTTAGTTTAGTACAGATCCCTCAATTCAATGAAAATGAAAGCAATGATATAAAAATGATCCTTTCCTGTAATATCGCAAATCATATCGTAATTGCAATATCAGTCAAAATAATTGCAATTAGATATTTCTTCAGAATTGTTCAGTCCTAGTCCATTCTGACTCTCATAAATACACTAAATAAAAACTTTTCAAAAGCAAATTAAATCACTGGTAAAACCAATCCCCAGTCTAAAATACGGCCCTCATTTCCCATCATGCCCAGTGCTGGACTGAGTGCTTTAAGCTTGATATTTTATATTACAGAATGCAAAAGGTCATTGTTACCCTTTAAAACCGAAGTGAAGCTGAAAGAGTGTAGCTGGTGTTTGTCTTTGTGTGTCTGTGTCAGTGTGTGTGCACATGCCTGCATGTCCACGTCGCCATGTTTACAGTATTTCAGTGTTTATATTCATGTATGAACATGTGTTTTTAAAACTGTACATTCTTCCGTCCTGACTGGTGCTTCCCCACAAACAGCTGCTCGTCAAACTGCCGTCACCGCTCAGGATTGAGTCACACGTGCACTGCACACACACACACACAGACACACACACACACACACACACCCGAGCGCAGTCGTACCTGTGAGATTTAAAAACAGGTTCAGCCACATATCAGAACTACACAAGCCCAGTTTAAACACTGTTGCAATGACAAACATGCTGCACGGCAGATCATAAACACACTCAGCAGGGAGCAGCTTTCGGACGGTCGAATTATACTCTCAAAGCTCATCATCAATCAAGACACTGAATACTTAAAATGCTGATTACCCAACCTGACCTGATTTTTAATTTTGTGTTGCTCTTTATCTGTGTGTGCACAGAGTGCTATTTGCATGTTGATACGCAGGTTGGTCGGTTTACTCAGGGTGAAATATTCAACTCACTTCCTGCCAGGTTTCAGATTTGTACCAGTCATATCTGCTCAGTTTGAAGCTCTATAGAAACTGGATAGAAGAAAGTAAAGGTTGCATTAAAGCTACTGCAAAGGACGTTCATATTTTGTGTTGATTTTGGAGGCTCTGGGACAAAAGCTGGAGTGTTTCCACCATAATAACCACAAAATATAATGTCACAAATGAAATTATCTAAACAAAAATCTCCTCCTGCTTCTTTAAAGCTGGCTCACTTTAGTTTTGCCTGAGAAAATGTAAACACAGGCTCGTTTTATCTGATTTAAAGAAGAGTCTGACCCAGTGGCAGCCATTAAGAATAACTATACAGACATAAACAATCTTAACATGGATCGTCTCATTTGCTTGTGCGGTTCCTTGGAGGCATGAATATTAAATTAAAACTGTTTCATAACCAGTTTAAAGAACTCTGCATTAGCTTTAATGTAGATATGTAACCCTTAAATGTAAGTCTTCTCACATCACTTGCAAATTTTCACACATCACCCACAGTCCTTCTCATATGTACGTCGAAATTCGCCATCTGTACCTGATTTCATGAATGCCAGAGTCTGCGTGAAAACTTCAATGCATATGCAAACCACATCTGGCCTCAGGTCTGCTGGAAAAGCTCCTCCACTCAGGCATGACTGATCAGGAATGCACAGAGTCGACCGCACCCTTTCTCCCCTTCAACCACTGGACGCAGGCCTGCTGGGTGTGCATGCGTGTGTGTGTGTGTGTGTGTGTGAGTGTGTGAGTGTGTGAATGCCCTGCTCAAATTACATTAGTTCATTTGTCTTGTGAGCTATAGTGCCACTCCTTTCTCAAACGTTTATTCTTTTCATGCTACGGTATCACCTCGTTGCTCTCTTCACCTCTCCTCCCGTCTCCCTTGTCGCACAGACTAACAGAGACGTGGCGTCTCACCTCATAAATCTACATGCGTGAGCACAGGGAGTCTTATGAACGCTATATGATCGTACACACACGCTGGAAGAGGTTCACTCTCCAGCCCTCACGCTGAACTCGGCTGTTTTTAACAGATGTGGCTCAAACGCACACCCAGTCTGCAGGAAGGCTCCAGGCCCTTAAAAAGCCTCCAAACCCCTTAATAATTCACATTTACTAATAATAGGCCTTAAAGTATTAAATAGACTTCAATTCTGTTTAGATTATTTGATGTAGGGTTGTCAGAGGTAGTCGATAGGACACCAGCATGGAAGCTGAGCAGTGTTCTTCAGTGAACAGGATCATCAACAAAACGTATTTTAGCAAGGTCCAACTAAGAAAAATCAGTATCAGTTGAAGTATACGCTATATTTAGAGTATTTTCACTGCTTTACTTTTCTGACAGGAAACCAGCCAAATATCAGTTTCTCCAAACCAACCGAACTCTGCTCCACTGGCTAAACTATTATCTTTATCTTGATCTCTTCCTTTGTTTGTGTTATTGTGTGACTTCAGTGAATCAGAACTATCACTAAAGGCAGCGGTAGACCAGCAGCTCCTGTGTTCTGTCAGGTAAAATTACTGATTACGCCTATGGAGTTGGTGTGGAGAGGCCGATATTTTGCTTATATAACTGTGCTTTCCAGACAGAAAAGGCTTTCTGATGGCAAAGTAAAGCAGTGAAAATACTCCAAAAGCCACATTTCCACTGCAGGAACTTTTCCCAGGGACTAGGAACCTTTGGAGGAACTCACTGCGTGTCCATCAACGGGATGAAGGTCTAAATTCTAAAGCCTAAATTCTAAAACATCATTTCAACCCTCAAAAAGTCGCTGCTCGGGAGGTAGTGCTTTCTAAACAATAGAGGAAATTTGTGAGTGAGGTTTGCAGCGCTGAGTATTTCTAATCAGTTTGGAACTCGCAGCATTTTAATTCATGCTGCATCATCACTTCATGCAAAACTGACGTGTAAAAACAGCCACCACTTTTTCAT
>JAJHUR010135027.1:8323-43956 GCA_027495735.1 Lutjanus campechanus
CTAGCGTTGGTGGGTTGTTGCTTCAAGGGTTTGTGAGACATGAAATAAACATGATAATAACATGAAAATAATCCATGAATTCCATTCTGAGAAACAGATCTGCAAGTTTAAAGGCTTATCAGGTACCAAAACACTGCACAGCAGTTTATAATGTTATGATGGAGTATTTTACTGCTCTGGAAAGTTACCATGACCGCAAGCATTTTATCTTTCATCATGATGAATTAAATCTTAGCAGCATTTACAGTAAAATCCAGCAAACTTGTGTGCACGTTGATTAGTTTCTGACTGAAATCCTACTTTTGCATGTTTTAGATCGCTTGTGTTTAGGCAACATTTAAAATTTAGTTCGGTGATAAAGGGTTTAGTCACACTTTATTTTACAGCACACTGATAAGACATAACAAGCCTTTGTGCTTTGTATCAAATTAGACAAAAACTAAATCATTCTACTCTGTAATTACTGTAGTGGTTATACCTTAAAGGTTATACCTCTAAGTTTTGTGCCTATATACATATATATATATATATATAATCTATAAAAGATAATCCCTTACAATCATCACTAATGACCGAGTAGAAGTGTGTGGTGATGTCTGCATCTGGAAACTAATTTATGACTCAGTACAACAGAACTGTACTGTAAACTAAAGTGAAGTCATACATCTGCTTCTCCATTTAAAAGCAATATGTGAACCAGATCTACAACGTCGAGGCCAAAATTATAGAGGTAGAGGAATAGTTTGTATGCATATTAATAGTGTGATTAGATCAAAGAAGTTGGCATTGGCCTTGGCTATTCTGCCAATTGTACAGGACCAGCCAAAAAAGGTGCATCTGAAGTAGCCAATACATGATTTCACTTTAGCTTATGTTTCACACTCGAATGTATGAAAGAATTCTCCAGGCATGCATGGTTTTAAATAACTTTATTTCTTGTCTTTTCTCCTTTGTAATCACAGAATCAGATATCACCCTGCTGTGTGGCTCTTCACAATGCAAAAAGTGCATAAAGCATTGCTTTACATTACATTACTACAACACACATGCTCATACACAGTTTGTAGCAACAACAGCTATGTAATTACAGCATAATTTAGTTATAGTAATTACTAATTAGGGTATAACTGTATTTGTTTACTGGCTAAGTTAAAGTTCTCTTGTAGTCTAACAGTGGGAAATGTTTACACTTCAGTTCTGTTGTAATGTGACCCTTATTACCCTCTAATAAAGTAATATATAAGGGTATAATAAAGGGTCTAATACTGTCATAGAGAACATGTTTTAATTAACGTATATATATAAGAATTTGAAACGATACTGTAAATAGTTTAGTTGGTTTAGCTAAAAGCACTTACCTGCTGCCTGTACATATGCAGCTAAATCCTGTCTGAGGTTCCAGTTTATTTATTTATGCGTTTAATCACGTACAGAACTTTTGACAGCAGCATCATGAGTAGATTACTCATATGTTTTCAAAGTCAGCCCAGCACAGTGTTTTTAAGTAACAGCGGTTGCTTCATGAATGAAAAATAGGAGCCTCCATTAAAAACATGCACACCTGTTACATCACTTGCCAAGATAATCACACTTGGCAAATAATGTCCTTAATGGCAAGTATGTAAGTAGCAGTAAGCTAGTTTTCACCTGTTAATCACAGGCTTGTCTTTTCACTCTGGCTCATTAATTTGATTAACAGCACCTATATTTGTTATTAAATTAATAATTTTGTTTTTTCACTTTCAACGACGCAGAGAGGGGCTCAACCTTCCCACAGGCTCAACATGCCTCCCCCTCCCTCCATGTGATTTATGGTTTTCTAATTTGAGATGCCAAGATGTTTCTTTTTTCTTTTCTTTTTTTCTCGACAACACATTCATTAGACAACTGTTTTTGCCACAATTATATTGCAAATTGGTTGCCACTTACCCTTTGGCAACATTCATGGAAGAGTAACATATTACCATGATTTCAAGATATAGTGAATGAATAGGTTTAGACTTAGACAAAAGATTTGTACACAAAAAAAGACAAATGATTATATTTGCTGGCATGCAACAGTTGGGCTTTGAGCTGATTTAATTAAACTTACATAATTATATTGTGAACTTCACATTGTAGCCTCTTGTCAAGTATGGTTGACTGTCTAAGGATAGAGAGTGTTTTCTGAAGTACAGATTGTCAAAACCCTTTGAGGCAAAATTGTGCTTTTAGGCCACATGAAGAAAATTGACGTGACTTGACATTGTGCACCCACAGAGCAGCTTGAGATGGGTTAAAACCAACACTCCAGACATGGCCCCGCTGCAGACCTTAGAGAAATCATGAAAGTTAGCTGCTGTCAGCTTCCAATCTAGACTGCTGAGGCTCATCATGCAGTTTAGCAGATGTCAGTGCAGCACTGCTCTCAACCATTTCCAAAATAAATTGGTATTTGTCAAATTATAAGTGATGAGTGAGAAATGCTAGACTGCAAAGTCAGTAAAACCAGCAATATTCACTATTAGCTTTGGCAGTTTAGACTGGAATCCAACACACTGCAGAGAGAGGAGGATTTTGAAAATCAAAATATTTTTAAATGCTGTCCAGAATTTCACAGATCACCAGTGTGCGAGGGTTCAAGACCTGAAGTATTTTGAACATGGTGATCTTATCTTGCTTTGAAAGTCTTACTGCCACAATTTTTAAGTAAAGTCATGTTCAAAAAATAAACTTTTAGTGCTTGACTACAGTTTGCTGCCCAACATTTTTACTGCTTGGAGATGCCATATTTTACAGTGTTCAGTGTACAGTCATTCATCTAAATTGGCTCACATGTGCATAGGAACATAATCTAGAAGTATAATCATTAATTAGAAGAGGTCACTCAGTAGAGTGCAGATCCCCGCCAGGCAACAGATGGTGAAGCACCTACTGCAATGCCAACACAACTGCCAGATGGAAGCAATTGAGATTTGTAAAGTTCTGTCAACATTAACATGACCTCTAAATATGTTTTCCCAGATTGAAACAAGATTTCAGACTGAACCAGTTGTTGACCATTTGCGGGCCAGTTAAGAAAAGTGAGAAGTCAGCTGTCAATGGTCGTATAAAACAGAGCAGTCAAAAAATACAATTACTGCCTTACAGTTGTTTGTCTCCAACAAACTGTCAAGTTGCAGTTTACAAACATGTCTATCCAGGATCATATATTGCATGTAGTGAAGACTTTGAAGGAATTTAATATGGAGACTATATTGACCTGTAAAGGGAATTTAATAGAAGGTATTCAGTGTAGTTTTTGACAAAATGGGGGTTCTCACTATGCATCACATGTGTCAAACTCCGCAGGCCATATCTGGCCATATCTTCCAATGAATAAAATTTGTGCAACAGAATTCCTTGCTGCTTTATGGAAGTACAGTGTCCATAAACTATTTTTCCCAGAATGCATCCCCATTTCATTATTTAAACACTGAAGGCTCCTAGCTGCCAGATGTCAATATATGCTAGATAGTGTCTCGATATCATATGGCCGTGTCCAGCAGCGGTTGTAGTGACCAACGTTAATAGTAGCAGCCGAGCAAGACGAAATCATTTCATTTATGAGCAAATATATATTTTGGATCTGAAACCTTTCTTGTAGGCCACAAAAATGGAGTCGAGCTTTATTGTTATTTTGATTTTATTACTTGTTATTCACTACTACTACTATATGTCATTTCATAAAATAAATTGTGGGCTATGATAGTTGCACTTGTTTGCTTGCGGCTAATTTTCATAGACTTCTGTTTTCAGAGCTAGTTATTAATTATTAAGTCATTAATACAACTCAATAATCACATGCAGAGCAAATTATAAGATAAGTAGATACATTTATGTAGTCTTACATTTACACCCCGTCCTTTGAGGGCAACCATAATGCTGATGTGGCCAGGGATAAAATTGAGTTTTGACACCCCTGTTATACATGTGTGATCCATGCTGTCTTCACTTAGAGACTGTTTTTACAGAGGAGCACAGAAGACTGATAGGGAACGGAACATTATGTTGTCACAGTGAAGTTGACCTTTGACCTTTAGGATATAAAATGTCATCACCTCATCATTTTATTCTATTAGATATCTGGGTGTAATTCTGTCATAATTAGCAAACGAAATCTTGAGTTATGTATCAGTTCATCTTTGAGTCCAACTGAACATTTGTGTCATTTTTGAAGAAATTCCCTCACGGCATTCTTGAGAAACCGCGTTCACAAGAATGGCATGGCCTGAAAACATTATGGCTCCGGCCATAAAAATATAAAGACATAAACATAATAAAAAAAGCTTTGTTCAAGATTGTACAAGATTTCTTAATTACAGGTTCTTCAGAATACATTCATAATTGTGCACCAAAAAAAATTAAGCTGGTCTGTCCAGTGTTATTCAAAATTAGCAGTGGACAACGTGTGGGTCCAGTCATGCACACACTCACTCATTGACACACCGAAGCGATTACATGATCTCCTTCCTGCTTCACCTGGCAGGGATAAAAAGAGTCAACAGTGACTGGAGTCGCCTTCAAACAGAACTCAAAAATCAGGATACAGCACTTGTGAACTCACATGTGATTCCACTTACATCAGCCATGAATATTACATCAGTGAGCCTTTCAAATGGGCTCATCTCATAAACATGGTAAACACACTTGAAGGCACCATAATCTCGATCCATATCAGCCCGTCTTCATCGCACAGCTCCAGTGGCTCATAGCTGGTCGTATCATAAAATACGGTTTGGCTCACTGTGAAAGTATCACAGTGTCACTGCCGCTTATTTTATTTGAAGCTTCAGCTTTGTTAAAGGTAGTTTCAGGCCTCTTAACGTCACCATGACATCACAGACGTGTTCCTGTGAACCCTGCGATCTGTGTCTTTTCATAGACTTTCAAATAAGCAGCAGTTATGTTATTTAAAGATTGTATTAAGCCAACATTTGAAATTATTATGTGGTCTAACACCTCACTGTCCCTCGACTGAACACCTCCACTACAGCTGTCCAACGCCTTTCCTCTATCGGCAGCATGGAGTCATGATGAGTGTTACATTTGAGGGACCTCAAAGCCATAGAAATTCTGATATGACTGCTAAGATTTCATAACAAGTGATATGAGACTGTGATTATGAAAATGTTTTGTTATGTCCGAAGGATGGAAAATATTTGAAATGTCAGCAGGATTTTTAAATGTATCCGCATACCAGTGTTAATTTCATTGACTAGTAATTATCCTCATAGTTTTTATCAATCACATTTTTTTCACTGTAGCAACCAAGATGACAACTAACACTGTGGTGAAATCTATTGACACTTTAGTCATCAAATAAAAACAAGACAAAAATGTCAGGGAGGGACAAACATAATCTGATATTTCTCAGGGTGTTTATTCCTCAGAAACTTCAGCTCTGCCCCCGGCTCTCTCCTCCAAAGCTCCCCAGAGCTCAGCAGCTGTCTGTTGGTTAGCATCATCCCTGTCCCTCCGCTTTGCTTGGTCCTCGCACATCTTATTTGCTGAATATTTTCAACTTGCGCTTAATACAATGTCACCAGCAACATTACATTAAGCTACAGTTATTCCAGGGTCTCGTTTGGGTGCTTTTTAAAACCTTTAATAGCTTAACAGCATATAGGGCTGCGGACGCTAGCTACAGGCCGCTTCGAAACTATGGTGGCTTTGTAGTGTCGGACAGAACGGCCAGTGAAAAAGGCACACTGTAATTTTATGTAACAGTTCCCATCGTGAACATAATGCCTCAGGCAAAAAAGAGTGACTGGGTTGTTGGAGGAATGTTTTAGTGTAACAAAGGAATAATGTACGGCGACCAGGTCATTATTGCCAAATAAACCCTGACAGGGTGATGCAGGTGGGAATCATCCTGAAGGGGTTTATTTCACAATAATGACCTGCTCATTGTGTATTATTCCACTTATTATATGGTTAATTACCAAAAAATCTATAATTTGATACAAAATATTAATTTTAAAATGATTTTATGAATATAGACCTTAGAATGATGAATGCATGTTTTCAGAAATGCAGTATACTCAATGTTAGTTTTTTTTAAATACTAGAGAAACTTTACATAACATCTTTATCGACTAAAATATGACTAAAACTAACTCAAAATTCACTGTCAAAATGAACACTGCCACATACATTGCAGTTATTAGTAGGAAAGGTCTTAAAAGTGCTATTATAGAACTTAATTTAATGATAAACTACAAAATCTAAAGGGGAAACACTTACACTGTATAATACAAAGTGCTAACTTTTCATACATTGAACAGAAAACCACACTGACTCAGAGGAGTTTTATTTCTAAATCCACCGTTACCCTGTTACATAATTTGAAAGAATGCGTAATGAAGCTGTGATAAATGTTGATTTGTCTTTCATAAATTAATCATCATGCTTAGTGTGAGTATGAATGTGTTATGTAAACTCTCCAAACAGAAAGTAGCCTTCAATATTCATTCGAACAACCGGAGGTCACTGCTGTGAAATATATGTAATTTAGTGCTAATATGAGACGGTCTCGTGCTACATTCTTTTATGCAGCTCTACTTTGGTAGCAGACACAATTATGCTTCCCTTGTTAAATTGACCGTTATGGTACGATAAGCTGCAAGTTCACAGAATTTATCTACATTAATTCTACTCAATTACCTTGCACATCAAAGAAAGCTTGCAGCATTTTTTAGATATTGGACCACTCTCATATTGTGTCAGGATGCGTATTATCGTACACTGTCAGTAGGACTGAAAAATTAAAAGATTGTAACTCCACTTTCTCATCTGGGTTATGCTAAAACTGGAGAGTAACAGCACCTTATAGTGTTAATCTTTCTTGTTGATCTTAATAAACAGTAAGGTCTTGTTAATGCAATAATAATGTTAATATATTCGCACACACACACACACACACACACACACACACACTGATATAGAGAGCCTGTTTTCAGCTACAAACCTCGTACTTGAAGGGAGACATATATTGTATGATATAGTGTGATTTACTAAACGATAACACTGATCACTGGCTTTCCACCATTTTTTCTTGCAGGGAACATTTGGGCCCATATTTCTTGGGGATGTCTCATCCCACTGGGAGATGCATGACGGGAGCGCAAAGGGAGCGAGGAGATTCATTGGATGTATCCGGGAACTTCAGGTCAACTCGAAGGAGATTTACCTGGTGGGTGAGGCGGTGAGAGGGAGAAACATCAAGAACTGTGACCCGCCTGTCTGCCAACACCTTCCCTGTCGCAACGGAGGAACTTGTGTCAGGTACAAGGTCACCTTTTACATTACAGAAAAATTCAAATTAAACTACCTTTAAACTTGAAAGCGATTAAGATTATGAAATATAGTTTCTCTAATACATTTTCCTTTTGTCGTAACAACACATAACATGTAAGAAGTTACTCCAGAGGAGAGAACTACAAAGAGAAATTAACATCTTAGCGAGGTATTTTGAGTCTGAAGTCAGCGTCTTCAATATCACAACGGTGGCTCCCTTTTATCCTGACTAGATCACCATGGTAACTGATGCTAAACACTTAAGCTGGAGCAGGTTTTGTTTGGCACCATTCTTTTCTTGATTATATTCTTTCTGAGCAATATAGATTTTCAAGTGAGGGAAGATGTTACTGTATATTTAAAGTTGCTGAACTGTAATTTAGTAATGTCATGAAATGAAGCAGTGCAGTTACAGCAGCACAAACTAAATGCACCACATTGCCATGGGAACCTACACGTATTCAGTTGGCGACGCAGAAAATAATTTTTCTCCCATTTGCTTCAGGTAACATTAGCACTTAGAATTTTAGACAGCAGATCATCCACACACAAAAAGAATGATGAAGCCACTACAAAACTGTTTTGAATGATGTTTTAATTCTTGATTCTGATTCATGGTCCATTTTGCACTGATATTGCTGCTCAGAACACCAGTTAGAAAATTGATTAGTCTGTCTTATTTATCATGGATAACATTCAATCAATAGAATACATTTCACTTTGATTAAGCCAAAAACTAAAGTGATTTCCTTGTATTCTTCATTATAGGACAGTGTGAGACCTCAGTTATTTATCAAGTTTGATTGTTTAATGAGCAGTTGTCACATTAGAGATAAACAGCAGGCCTTATATGAGCAAATTTAATAAATTAGCAATTTTCTGACAGCATTATTCTCTTGCCTTTTTGCCTTGTTTTTGCCATAATATATTTTTTAAATTTTTCATAGCTCTCCATTATAACGACTTGTTCATCTTGACTGATCGCGCGATCGCTCCATCTTGTGCAGAAAAAAAAAAAAGTCAAATAACACACCAAATGCTCCCTTTTATGTGACCAGTGCCTGAGGAAAAAAGCCTGGCTTAACAAGGAAAGCTGATAACCACTGTTGTGATACCTGTTATCTCTGACTGGGGTTCTAGGTTTTGTCAAGTCAGCTCATGCAAAGAAAGCCTGGATATGTTTAGCTTCCTTTATGGTACAGCCCTCAGAAATGAGGTGAACTAGTGTCACAGACCTGCATGCGTCAAGCAAAAGACAGGAGTCTTTACTGGATATGCTTATGCTAAAAAAAAAGTAGTATGAGTGACAGAGTCATTTCATATCCATGGTAAACCAGTTGTTTCCTCACGCCCCTGTGACTCAGTATGAAGCAGGACTGCCACAGCCAGTGTTTCTGTTGTAGGAATATATATTCCAGTTTAAATTGTTTTTCCCAATCTCTGAAAACATGAATGGAGTTGTTGCTGTGCAGTGGGAGCTTTGAGCCCACACTAACCCAGTCAGCCAGCGAATGAAATGCCAGTTTTGGCAACAGCTCCTCTTCCCAGCACCAACTATTTGATAATGCAGAACTGTCAAGCTTATCTTATCTACTTTGGACTAATTTCAATTTAGGCGACTCTAGGCTAACTGTGCACTGTGAGATACTGGACTGGGACTCAGTATCGGCAGACAATCATCATAAATTGAAGTGTGAAGGCCTTGATTTAGATATCCCAGTGGATAATTACCATCCCAAGATTTAGCCATTTTTGTTTAAGGATAATCTGAGTCTGAAATTTCAACAGTTTTAGAAGACTTTTTTTTTCAGCAAAGTTTGGAACATTTAAGTCAATAACAGTTGCAAGCTACTGTGTTTCTAAATATTTTTTAATTTGATATGCACAAACTGTTACAAGGGCTGCAGCTTTGCAATTCGATAATTTTTTCAGTGTCATTGAAAGTTTGAGTTCCCAGAGAGTTTGTAACACTGCAGCAATTAAAAATACAACAGAAAATAAACGTGCAATAACAGAAATGCAAGCGAAAAGGAAACTGCTAGCGTCAGTGCGATGGCGCCTGCCCACCCACAGTATAGCAACACCTCTGAGAGAAGTCAGCACAAAAAGAGAGGCCAATTAGATGTGACCCATCTTATCTCATTTAATACAGATATTGAACCATGTTGCCAAAATGTACAGCAGTTGCTTATCTGGCAGAGAAGAAAAAAATATACTTAAATATATGCATTTATTAATGCTTAACTAATGCACAGATCATCATGAGTTAATGTATGAATCGTGATGAGACATATGTATCACATTTGCAACTAATGAAGAGTCCATCATATACAAATTACTATTAATTAACATTTGGTGGAAGCCATATTTTTGTTGCTACTGGCTGCTGTCAAAATCATGATTAGCATCTATTTGAATGAGTTATAAGCTAATAATTTGCAAAGATATCATTATGTTATGGCTTTACTTGGTGAGGCACATGCCCATTAGCTAATCATTACGTCTATGTGGAATGCAGGCACAAATAAGTTTTAGTGTCAAGTGCTAACCACATATGTGCTTAATAATTAGTTAATAGTCATGTGCCTCACCAAGTAAAGTCATAACTTCACTAAAGAAACTCCACTTATTAAGTCAACTACGAACGACCACTTTGTGAAAGTTCCACCAGCATTAACATGACCTCTGTTGTCCCTCACTGAAACAACGCCAGCAGCTGGTTGTGAGAAGTGAGAAGTCAGCTGTCAAACAGAGCAGTCAAAAAATAGAATTACTGCCCGTGTCAAAGGTCAAGGTCAGCACCCCAGTTCAGACAGTGTGCACATGCATGTGCCCATGGCTCCAAGCTAAGAACCTACAGTGAAGGTTTAAACATGGTGTAAACTACAGCTTTCAAGTCAACTTGGCATGTTGGGGCTTTAGGAGACTTGGATGAAACCAGGTTAGCAATATGAAGGCATTTCATGTTTTTTTTGTTTTTTTTTTTCAGTTGTTTTTCCATTCAAAAACTGCTTACCGCTCACTAAAATTGTTTGGAAGATTCTGCAACGCTGTTTTTGTGTGAAACTCCAGCAGTGTTTTGTGTGACTAAAAAACTAAACCCAAACTTCAGTTGCACTGAGGGTGAGTACAGTAGATTGAATTTTAATTTTTGGGTGAACTATCTCTTTAACATGTTTCCTTAATCTCTGATAACATACTATGATCATTTTGTGATTTATGACCATAAATATATTACAGATTTCTCTTTTCATTAGTAGTAATTCATATACAACTCTGTTAATCAGATATACTCTTTATTAGTTGCTGATGCAGTAAACATTAATGTATGTCTTAGTTCTCTGTGAGTCATACATTAACTCATGATGATCTGTGCATTAATTAAGCATTAATAAATGTACATTACTGGACCAGTATTGTTGCTGAAGATGGTTCACAATAACAAGAGTAAGACAGAGTATTGACAAATTCTTTGAATCCCTTTGCACTAACTAAGTCATGTCCTGTTCTTTCCCACTTCTTTCTATAAGTCTGCAGTATTTTCTTATTGCCCAGTAAAGGTAATCCCTGGGCCAAATTTAGTCCCATATGCTAGACCAAATATGAGAAAAATCCGTCCTTCCTTTATTTTTATCTAGAGTTCATCAGACTGCCATCACATCCCACTTACCAGCAATTTTGCCTGTCTTTTTAAGTATGCATTAACTGCATATGATGCTCTTTCACCTTAGGTAATCCAAAAAATAGCTGCTCTAAATGTCTTCTTCATTGTGTTATGACACTATAAATTAACAGTTGCTTTTATTAAACAGGAAATGAAAAGGGGCACCATGAATATTGGACTATGAATGGCTCTAAGAATACCAATTAAGAGCCAGTGGCATTGTGGTCACATTGGCTTGTCATGTGCGAACGAGTGGGCCTTGCAATTATCTGTGTGATGAATACGCGTTAATGCAGTATCCTCTTGAACCACACAGCATGCGGGGGTCATCCAGAGTTCACAGGGCTCTCTTCATTCTGTCAGTTGCCCTGGATCACCACAGTATAATAGAATGAAAAAGGATTTTGATTGTGGGTTCAGCTGAGGTGATTTCAGCGCTGTCCGCTTTTCATGTGGTTTTCTCTTCACTTAGCCATGTAGAAATATCGATATTAAACCTGAGAGGATAATGGCCTGTGGTTGGAAGGGGATACATATATATTAGGTATTTAAGTGACATCAATGTGAAAAGCCTGTCAATCTGCACAGGACTCTATTCTTCAGTGACAGCTCTGTGATGCCAGATATCTATGTAGTTTGTAAACCTCAGCTGTGGGTTGCAGACACCATGTTATTAGAGAACCGTAAAGACAGCGGGTGGAGTTTTCCTTTTTAACTTATGGTGATCGTTGACTTTATCAGGCCAACTATAGACAAGTCCAGCAACCACTTTGTGTGTTCCACCATCTAGTGACGCTGCCATCTTTGTGGTGGCACGTTGTGTCCATCACTCTCGGTGTCTGCTGGTTGTGTCTAGAAGGGAACCCCAAATTTATGAGACTTTCGCGAGATATTTCATGGTTTCAGTCAAAATGTTCACTCTCATGAAATCTTGCAGGTCTGCGGTTCCCTTCTAGACACCATGTCTAATGTTGCGTGATGATAGTGACGGCATGGATAATTGGATTGACGAGGCCCTCAGTAACTGATGAAGGTACCTTTTAGGATGGTGATACTCGTGTTTTTCAAATTTTACATAGCGGTTAGAAATTGGTTGTGACAATAGCCAGAAATGGATAATGGAGAAGAGAAAAAACACACCACCTTCCATCAGGCCTGGTCTCACATAAAATGAAGTAAAGGTTTGTGTATTTTGCGTTCCATATTTGTCCGAAGTTGAAATTTGACACTATTGTGGGAGCAGCCAAACTGCACAGGTTCTTTCCAACCCCAGAGACATTGTTGTTAAAAGTAATGCTACATAAAAAGCAAGTGTGAAAGTAGAAACTTCTTATGATGGCTTGCATTCATTTGTGCTCATACTGTGGGAAGATGCTGCCACAGCAATGCTGACCCCCGGTACTTCGCCAGAATCGTCTGTATCTGACATTACAGCATGCACGGTGCCAGCCTTCTGCTGGAGTCACAGCAGCAGCCTCTGAATGCAAACGGAATATGGAATCTGTCTTATCTTTATAGAATGAGTTTAAAAATGCCAAATGACTTGCTTTTGTTTGTTTGTTTGGTCAAACAGACAATGACAGATCGCATGCGGTGAATGTGGCATTTCATCCTCGCAGCTGTCACAAAGGTCAAGCTGCATGTGCAGTTTATATTATGTCTGATATTGATTAATGTTGACGCCATCCTTCTGCCTCAATAATTCATCATTTATACCACAAGTAAAGCAGTCAGGTTAAGGTACTCCTTGTTACATTTAATGTTGCCTAAAATATGACCAATGTATTTTGACTATAGCTGAAATTATACCTTAAATTTCCAAAGATAAAAAGTGTCTAATTTGGGGGAAAAATCCCTAGAATATTCAGTTTCCTTCTAGCTCTCTCATTAGTCTCTAAAAAACTCTAAAAAACAGAGAAAAATATGTCGGTCTTTAGCTGCTAAATGCTCGGCTTTGTTCATTAACTAGTTGCTGACTTGCTGTTTGGTGTATTTAGGGTAGCTCACCATGGGTTCTTCACTAAAGTTGACACCTTTCACATATATGTAGTCGTGATTCATCAATTACTATAAAAATATAAATTGTTGCTACTTTAAAGTTTGTTCAGAGTATGAACTCCTCTTAGTAGTAAAAGCAAATGGATTAACACACAGATCACATGAATAGATCCACATTTTTTACTGAGTAGAGGATGGACATGCTCACACACGCACAGCAGAATTAATGTAGAAAGAATTACTTCTTGCTTAATTGGCTGCAGGAGAGACTGTGTGTCTTGCTCAGTCTATGATGGTCCAGCTTCGGTGGCACACAAACCTCCACTTAATGGTGAATTCTCCCGATGATCCATTTCGCTGCCTGCGAGTGTTCTTCACAAAGAAAGTGAAACCAATTTTATCTTAATCAGAGTTCCAGCTATACTTGTTTCAAAGTACCTATAAAATAACTCAAGGTCCAAGAAACAATTATTTTAATTCACCATGAGAAACAAACATAGCAACCATCCTGTGTACGATTACAGTCCCTGAAGAATATTTCCAGAGAAAACTTGCTCATTAGAGAGTTTATTATATTTGTGTCTTTGAATTTTGGAGGACGAGTGCATTCAAAACAACAGTGAGATGGTGTTTTTTTTTTTGGCCAAATTGGTTATTTTTATGCATTTTCTTGTTTAAAAATGAGTTTCTGTGTAACCTTGACATACTTAGAAGTAAGTGATAAAGATTATATAAGTATTAAAATGACTTGGGGACAAGTCTCACATGACTCAGGTTGAAAACATACAAAAACAGAAAATGCTTCTGCTTTTAATTTTCCTTTTAGACCAGACCAAACCTCTGACTCTACATGAAGTACAGTTAAACACAGCACAGCAGAGGGAGAATAGGTCAATGAATGTTTCCAGATATATTATTCTGCACTGTCACATATAGAAAGTACTGAATTAACTGAAAATAATCAGGATTATTTTCTGTATGAAGGTACTTTTAAAGGATTAGGACGACATGCTTTATTTTCTTACTGCCAGCAAGTTCCATGAAAAGACCAAATTCAATACATTAGTCCGTCTCACAGTAATTTCCGACTTCCCCACTCTGCCTAAGGCACTCAGCCCCAAGCTTATTGGTTCCTAGTGATGTCGTAAATCTTCAAGAGAAGAGTCACAAATGTTAAATATTGAAAATACTTGAGTAATTTCCTGAGCAGCTGGGTGCTGTTGTTACTGGTAAATGTTTCTTAAACTGAACTTAATAGTGCATTTGTTGGGGACTATTTTCAGCTGTGCATGGATACAGATATTAAAGCAGCAGCATGATGTATCTGGGATTGACTCAAAATAAGCTACAGTGTCTGTGTTCATGTTAATGAGGGAACATGTCACCCAGCGCAACATTACAGCTCACTGATGTGTTGTTCTAGTTTTTGGACAATAGTGGAGGGTGTGGCACATAAGCTATATAATCTTTTGGATACACAGACAATACTTAGTAGGATCGGTCTGATTCTGGTCATGAGATTCGTTGACAATAAGATAAATATAGGACCTCTAGTTGTTTATTTGAACCTAAGCTGTGAATTGGTGTATACAAATCTGACTTTGCAATAATGCGTGTGACCTTGGTATAACCCAAACCGTCATCTTGATATGAAAATGGGCAAGTCTCTACAGTCATAATTATATGTTATCGGTGACACACAGATAGACCCCACCTGCCCTTTTTGCCTCTGACTACATAAGTGACTTTATTGCAATTAAAGTAAAAAAGAAATAAAAGTCTGGAAACGTCCCCGTACTTGAGTAAATGTGCTTAGTTACATCCTGCCTCTGGAAATGAATAAATGTAAGTAATATGTAACTTTATTTTATATAAATTATTTTGAGAAGAGTGATCTTTTTTACTTGAGCTCCTGTCCCCCAAAATGTCTGTGCACGTCCCTGTTGATGTACAGTACAGCTGTCTTTTACCAACTAAAAAGCATAAAAGCTACCAAGATACAACCATCTTGTGTCAAAGCCTGGAGGAAGTTAAATAAATGCAGTGTGTGTGTGTGAGTGCAGGCACATGTTCCTTTAAGCCATCATCTGCAGGTGGCTTTTGTGGGAAACATTGTGATCCCCAGTTAAAGGAATCTGTTCTCTACAGTGAGGTGTAAGACGTCTCCACAGCAGTCGAGACAAAAACATCATTTTATTTTATTCATTATTTTATTCATCCAGCATCAGCCAGTCTTCAGTGTGCACATCATTTTTTCACTTAATGGCTGTGTTTCCTTGTTTCAGACTCTTTTTTTTTTTTTTTGTCTCTCGCCCCTTTGTCATGTCAGTGATAGTTTGAGCTGTTTTTGTCTCATTTCCTTCTTTTTAAACGCTGTTTCAGTTTTGGTCCTAACAACAGTACAGCTCAACATGATGGCCTGACGACAGTTTGCTGTTGCTGTAGGCTACATAATTGACTAGTGGTGTGCCATATCGTATTGTTCACAATATGTAATTATATTTTTTTTGTGGGAAAAAAAACTTGTACCGTAATATATTGTAATGATTCATATTAACAGAATTGCATCCCACTGTTACATATGCAACAACAAGCATAGTTGAAAGCGGAAATAACATTGCTTATGGCAAGTACAAGGAGAGAAAAAAAATACCATTTGTCGTATTTGTCATATCGTCTTATCGTCTTATCACAAAATCTTCTGGGTGTAATCTTTGACAGATGGTTCTAGGTGTAACCCTTTATGCTGGGTTCTATGCAGAAAAAGGTTTTAAGTGGAACTTTTTTCTACCAGGAACCAAAAAGGGTTCTTCTAGGGACAAGCTGAAGAATTCAATATTTCAGAAAATGTACTTACTTCTTACTCAAATACATTTTCGTATCAATGTATCTGTCTGAACTTGTGCAAGGGAAGAAATCTTAAATCATTTTATTACATGACTTTGTTTAATACTGAATTCTGATTGGTCAATTACAGCATTCTAAGGTCTTATTATTTCTGGGTTATTTCTATATAGCAGAACAGATCCATAAAGTAAAAGTTAATCCATAAAAGTTTAAAATTAATATTTTGCATCAAATTATTGTTGTTTTTGTTACATAACCTTGTAATAAGCAGGATAATGTACAGTGAGCAGGTCATTATTGCAAAATAAACCCCTACAGGATGATTTAATACCTGCATCACCCTGTTTGGGTTTATTTTGCAATAACAACCCGCTCGCTGTACAATAACCCTGACATAATATTACTTTATTTCTCAGATATGGATCTGAGGAAGAGGCACATCTGTGGGGATCCTTAAATAAACATAAATATGGAGGAAATTTATTTGGTTTATTAAAGGACAGTGTTCTATAAGTTTTTATTTTTCCTTTTCAGCCAATGTATCAGAAGTTTAGAAATGTTTAAAAAAAAAACTTGAATAAATGCGCTGGCACAATTGAAAAGTGTGGAGTTTAAACATGTGAATATACTTTTAAAATGTTACAGAAAAGCGCAGCTTTCTGCAGAGTGCTGTGTGTTCTAGGTTTGGACCATCGAAATATTGTCTGATCCCTGGAGAAAAGTTCCCTCACGCTTTATGCCTCCTTTCTGTAAGTTTTTTTTATTTTATTTCAAGTACCATCTAAAGTATGCCTCTCTATTGCAGTATGTTTCAAAAGACTCTGTGATGGAGACTTTACAGACATCACCCTTCTTCGCCGCCCAGGAAATGTTTGCAATCGTGCCTGGAAGAGGTCAGGGAAATATCGAACAGCCGTCTGCTAAAACAGGAGTACATCAGGTGAATGCCATGTGTAAATTCCACTTCATCCCTTTGCTCAAATTCAGAGGACAAATAATTGAGTGAGGAGCCAGTCGTCTTTCAAATGATTTTGCCTCCCACCCACTAAGAATCATAGTGTCTGTAGTACAACGGTGTCCAATTGGCTGTTTACAATACTGGAAAGCAAATGGCATTTCAGTACCAAAGCATTTCTTCTCTATAAATAATATCTGCTAAACCCAGTGGTCCTTTTTATTCGAACAAAGGATGAAGTGGGCTAAATGCTTTCATCCCGAGAACTGAAGACTGCCATGGCAGCAGAGCCTCATCAGTGCTGTACTGTAGAAGTGTATTTGCATACCAACAAGCACTTGAAAGGAAGTGTTCTGTAAATAACTTACAAGGGATGAAATTTGAGGAATGCATGTGGCCACACTGCTTATTGTTCTAGCTGACATGGATATCATAAGCTAAGTGGTCAATTATTCATCATTTTATCTGGTACTCATTAGATTAAAAATGTCGTCTTCCTTAATAATTCATCCAGCCTACCGTGTGCTGTGGCGGTGCAGGCTTTGAATGGCGTGAGAAATGGCGAGTGCCATCTTTAAGCATTTGTGATTAGCATATTCAAATTAGTTTGCAAACATTAAAACAATTTCATAATCAAAGTGATTAGCTCGGCCAAATTAAAGTAACCTTTTGTCACCCCACACATCCAAGTTTTTGATTAGGCCAATTTAAACTCAAGTGTTTTCGACTGCGCTCCTTCTCTTCCTCTGTCTCCACTCCACCTCATTGGAGCCGGCAGTGTCTGCGACTGGGTTTTAGTGCTTATAAACAAATAATTCTACAATTCATTATCTTCCCTTAAATTATGTGCGGCTGAGTAACTTCACTGTTTTTATTTTTCTATGCTTTTGAGGATCAGAATTGTTCCATGAGGACACAAAGATATCTGTAGCTCTTGCAAAGATGAACGTATGTCAGGAAAAGTTTCAGGTCCAGCTGATTTTTCCCGCTACTAACAGTTAATGTTAAGCCGCTTTCAATATAGCAGAAGAGAATTGTTGTTTACCCAATGAAGGTAGTGTTTCAAGGTCAATATTGTTTTGCTGTCTTTATTCTTTATTTAAATCCCCATTAGCTGTGAAAAAGGTAGCACCTACTCTTCCACAAAACATGAAAAATAAGACATAATAACGTACAAAAAAGTCTCACTAAGAGCATGTTGAAGACAAGTAAAAGTCAAGTAAAAGTAAACATCACAATCAGATTCCAGCGTAGTTTAGGTCAATTAATTCAACTCACTTCAACGATAGCTCATACATTAAGTAGGATTTCAGCCTATTTTATGGGGGTTATAGTTGGTTGTTGTTAATTTCTTTTTTCGTAGTCTTTTAAAACTTGCCTTACTGTGTGCCTCAATAATCATAGTTGGTAACTTGTTCCACACTGTAATAGCTCTATATCATAGTTTCTCAAAGTGCGGCCCACGGACCCCAAACGTGATATGAAATGCATGCATTATTATTTAATAATCTGTGATCCATTTCAGTGCTTCAATAGCTGACATTTAACACAGGGCTTATCTACTGCATCAAACTGTGCCTGCCTAAAAGTTCCTCAGGTTAGGAATGACAAGTTATAGAAAGCTACTGTTGCATGGCACCTCATGGTATCTTGCAAGTGTCACTAAAGCATGTTAGCTAAAGTTAGCATGGGCAACTCTGCAGTTTGATGTGGAGGTGAGATGGAAAAGCCACCACTGAAAAAATGCTGTATGGTCAAGTAGAAAAGGAAGCTTCGGGAAAAATGGACCAACTCTTACATCGTTGGACCTCAGAGAGCAGATAAATGATCTGCCTCATCCTGCAAACAGGTGAATTCGGTTCATGAGATTTCCTGTGCAGCCTGCAATCATACTGTATGCTGGCTGCCCAAATTGGCACTCTGTCATCAAAACTTTGAGAACCCCTGATCTGTACATTACAAAGTACATGTTGCCTGCCTTCAGTCTCCTCTAGCCATCACTATAATCTCATCTTTCAAAATGTGTGCTCTTCTCTTTTGTTCTGTAGTTATTCCTGACTGAACCTTCATTTGTGCTTCATTATATAAAGGAAAATCACTGCTTTTAAGCCAGGTGCTGTCAATTTTAAGGTAATTTGAGATTTATAGATCACAGGGGTGTAAGTTACGGATTTTCTTCTCAGAACCTGCAAAAAGAAGCTTTTTTTATGTTCGGTATCTTTTATGAATTGAACATATGTTTGTTTTGGTTTGTCTTCTGTGGAATTCTTTTGTATTTTGCGCCCATTTTTTGTATTTCTGCTCAACAAAACTGCCGCTCACATAAGATTTGATGCACTTATGGAGTATTTCACACCAAAAATCAAATTTTATGTAAAAAAAAGATACAGATTAGATTAGATTAGATAGAATTCACCACTGAAAGCATGAATATCTGTATAAGATTTGTGATGTATAAGATTTGCGAACAGGATATAATGGCACAGTATCTATAGTATCTAATTAACTACATTTATATTTACATTTTTAGCCTGTAAAAAATCATCTGTGAAAATGTTTGCTGCAGTCTGGAGAAAATATTTAATTTGTGAATCCGTCCATCATCTCTTCACGATCCTCACTTGGGTGGAATGGAGCCTTAGATTGCAGTCACTCAGCAAAAACAGACAGACAAACATATTCACACTCACACTCACACCTACCAACCATTTAAAGGCTCCAATTCACCCAACCTGCATGTTTTTTTTTTTTCTTCCTTTTTTTTTGACTGTGGGAGGAAACTGGAGCATCTGGAGGAAAACCCACGCAATTTGTGTGTCACTAACATTTAAACGTTAACACTAACTGACAATGCAAGAGACAAATTAGCAGCGCTCACAGAACTGAAATGTGGAGACTGCAACAGGAGGTGCTCCATTAAATATTTCATTCAGGTTGTCAAAGATTATACAAATAACAATGCCTGTTCTGTTCAACGCACGACAATTTTCATCTGCGACTATTATTTTGAAAATAATGGTCACACATTTGGCTGCGACGGTGTGTAGCTGTGTATCACTGTGCCTCGAAAACGTCTTGAAATTGACATTAGCAGCCTGTTAATAATCATTCACTAGAAATTGTTTCTGCATTATACGGAATTCTTTTGTACTTCAATACAGTCATATCTAACAATGCTCAACTCCAGTGACAGAATGTAAATATTTCATTTCAAGAAGCCCGTTTCTCAAGGAGCAAGCTACATCCTGCAGTGCTGCTGCTCCAAACACATTATTAATTTATAGATTTGAAACCCCACCAATGCTTCCTCTATCTGATATTATACCTTTCAAAGTTGTGCACATCTCAGAGCATTTTATAAAGTCCCTGTCTGCATATTACTTTGCATGCTAGATCACCCTCCTCTTCTTCTTGCCGAGAGAGGAACGGCATGCATATGAATGGAGGAAAGAAGACATCGAAAATCTTGTACAATTTCAGGTTATAAGTTTTCTGACATGCTACTAATCATCTGCTGTTATTTTTTAGGCTGCGTGTGTTTACCTTTTCCAAAAGACATGTGAAGCAATTTCTGCCTCTGCAGGAGCTACTAAGATGAATAAATCTGTAACAAGATTCTTATTTTTCTCCACCACTATCTGCACATTCACTCAAAGGTTTGTGTTTCAGCAGATCTCATATATCACAAGTAGCTATTCCATCAGGCTGGACACATTTACTCTGAACATCGTTTCAAATATTTCAGGCATTATGAGGTAGGTGGTGGGTGGTTTATCACACATCTCTCTGTATGTGTTCTGTAGGTCACTGTGTGTGCTTGTAAAGCATCTGTACATGTTGCTGCGATCAGAGATGGGCAGTATTTCAATTAAATGTGTTTAAAGGAACAGTTCGCTCCAAAAAGATACATATTTTTTTCTTTGGCCTGTTGTACTGTTTTTCTGTTTGGATTGTTTTGGTGTCAGTTGCTGAGTTTTAGAGATATCAGTTGTAGAGATGTCTGCCTTCTCTCCAATATAATGGAACTAGATGGCACATGGCTTCTGGTGCTTTGTAACAAGATACTGTTTGATGTATTCATGCCTGTCTCTGGCTGCAATGTCATGGTCAATTTTCACCTCTGGCCTAATGATGTCTCCCTCTCTGTCTACACATTCAGTGATGCCGAGGACTGGTTCTGTGAGTGCCCCCCGCTCTACACCGGCCGGCTGTGCCAGTTCAATGCCTGTGAGCGCGACCCCTGCGGTCATGGAGCCACATGCATACCAAAGTCGCCACTGGAAGCCATATGTCTCTGCCCCTATGGAAGACAAGGTCTACTGTGTGACGAGCGTAAGTGTTACAGCACCGCACAGATCAATGCAGCGTAGATTTAGCAGCTTTATTAAGAGGCTGAGCTGCAAACAGTTGGTGAATGAGAGCCCTGAGCAGTTGGTAGAATGAGAGCCTGTTGTTAAGTAAAGGGATTAATGAAACTAAATTGTGCTGAAAAGGCAGAAATGTCTTCCTCCAGCAATAGAGTCAGATAATCAAGGCAAAACTCACGGCTGCTGTGCTGAATATTCCAAAAGACTCTTCTTAGTTCATAAGATCTTATTTCCCAACAACTGTAATTTCAGCAGCGTGACTTGAAGCAACTTTTCTGAGGAACTTTTTCCTTAAAATGTCAGGCTTCTGCTGTACAGCGGGGTGTTGATGTGTTCTCACATTTCCAGCTATGTTAATAAGCTTGCTGTCACTGCTGCCTGTCTGGTCACTTATTTTTCATTTTGGTATAGAATACTGTATGAAACAGTACCCTGGCATATAATAACTATTTCCATCACAAAACTCCACAGCCATAAGCAAGTTATATGATATCATAAAATGCTGACTGGCTAACGAAAATTAGCAATAATTTGTGAGCTGTTGGCATTTTGACCCTTGTTCAGATCATTTAAAAATGGCTGCACAGTTATCTAACAATGTGGAAGAAAAAACATGCGAGTGATTATTTTTCAGCTCTCAGTGGTCATGGTTACCTCTCCAAACCTGTGCCTGCTGCAGAGTTCTTTTTCATCAGTATGTCATGTTTTTCATTTGCCTGTTTAGCCTTATTGGCTACAAAAATGCAGATGAAAGGTTTGGATATTAATTAAAACTGTAGGCCTACTCCAGGGATTCTCAACTTGTTTTGCCTGGGGGCCACTGAGAGGAGGCCAGGAGCCAGTTAATAAACAAACATTGATAACATTTATCAGACAAAATTAACTAAAAGGCCCATAACTCATCTTTCTTTGAAATTCTTCATTTTCAAATTAAATGACTTATTAATTTAACTTATTAACTAAATTAACTTGGTGCAAAGATTGACACAAAATCAGATTCTTCTGCGTTTAATAGCTGCAACTGCATCATAGAGTTCATACAACACTAAATATAGCTGCCTGGAACCTCTTCCATCATACAGTCACTCAAAGGCTGGATTTGTAAACATAAACCATTATCTACTCCTATGGGACAGAATAAATAGCATATTTAAGCTCTTTCACTGTGTGTAGACTAACATGCAGCTTCCCAAGTAACAGCCGAGGGACATTAATGAACATTTACTAGTGTGTAAACAAACAAAATTTCCAGTGTGAATCAATTTATTTTCATTATGAATTAGAAAATGATTGTAGGGTCATGCAGCACCATATCAGGGATCAGATTAGTCCCACAGGCTACAAGTTCAGTATGACTTGCCTAATCAGTAGTGAGTTATGATTTTTACAAGATTACATGGTGTGATGCACACTTAAGAACAAATACAATTACAGACTTAAAAATATAAGTACTCGCACAAAAATTGCTTAATTACGCTAAGATGTTCAGACTGAATATCACCCAGTTTTCAGCTCAACTTTGAAATCCTGGTTGATGCACACTGGCAGGACTGACGTTTCCATTTTTGTTTAATGCTAATTAGCAAATGTGAGCAAGCTAACCAGCAATGTAAATGAACGCACTAAAAGAGCGGTGTTCATTGAACGTGCTCATATTTTTGGTGAACAGTGAACTGAATGGATCAGTTTGCAATCAGTGAATGTGAACATGAGTGACGTTCACTCCTGAGCGTGATAACAGTGCTCACATTGTCGGCTGATTAACAACAGAAGTGTGATCGCAGCAGGGAGAAAGGAAGCATGTGAATATGGACCGAAATGTCGAGATGGTATAAAAACTTCGGTTGCTCATGTAGCAGGAAATGTACGAACTTCACTGCAGACTGGAGTTTGTGTTACAATGATAAAAGGACAGATCCACATCATATTTGCTTGTCTCCTCTGTCTTGTCTCACTCTTCATCTCCTTGCAGTTCTCATGCATTATGGCGCGTTCAGTTTGACTTGGAAGTCGACTTGCCAACTGAAAACTTCAACAGTATGCTGGTGTAGAAAAAATTTGCTGTCTGCTGTAGTCTAAAACATTCTCAAATTGTTGTAAATTGTTGTTAATAACTAAAGATTTAAGTGTCCCTGATAGGAGGAAATTCTATCAAACACAAATGAAAGATTTTTTTTTTTTTTTTTAAAGTAGAAATGGGAAGAAATGAATATGGACTAATTAATTTTTGGAACTGTGAACTTGATTCAAAATTCTAAATTATGAACTATGAAGTACTTATTTTTAATATCTGTGCACTGAACTTTGAGCTAGCTCTTCTAGTGTAAACTTGCACAACACTGATGCTAAAATGCTAAAGTAAGATGGTGACAATGGTAAACATACGTGCTCCAACATGAACATGTTAGCATTGTCATTGAGCTTTTCCTGGCACGCTGACATTAGTATTTAGCTCAAAGCACTGCTGTATTACAGCCTCACAGATTCACTAGCATGCCTATAGACTCTTGTTTATTGTCTTGTGTACCCAAAATTGCAAAATAAGGCAGTCAAAAAAGCTAATACTGAAATCAGGATGACCAAGAAGTTATAGAAAACATGGATCTCTATTATATTTGTCTGTTCGCTAATTCTGTACAGTAATACCATAAGAAGAAGGCTTCACAGACCCTGGTTCTCACGAACAAAAGGCTTTGCTTGACTAAACTGACTGTAGGAGCAGCAGGGTGCTTGGCATATAAGTCGCTCAGCCAAGTCACAGCCCCTGACAGACTCTCAGCACCCACATGCCAAACAGAGTAATCTAACCTTCCAGTGTCACACTAAGTTTATGGCTGACATTTGGAATTTTAGCCCTGATAACATCAGATAAGATCAGATCAAAGCTGATCACTCCTGAGGTCCCCTGCCTCTCTGGGCTGTTTTGTGCTTGTAGCGAACACTGTGAGTGGTAGAATAGCCGTTGTCTTTTTTTCCCTCTGTTTGGGAAAAAAAGCTCAAGTTTTATGTGTGGCAGGAAACATAAAAGAGCAAAGTGTTTTTACTAGATATACTATTTTCAGTTCTTGGTTTGCATGTGCACTTTCATACATTAGGTTGATCTATGAACAAGCAGGAAATAGAGGAAAGGGAAGACTAGGAAGTGCTATTGATGCTAGAATGCCTCAAGAGTTGAGTTCATGAAACATTTATGGATGTTTAAGATGACTTCACTTAGAATTATTAATGATCTATCTTTGTACACAAGTTGCCTATACCTCCTGTAAAAGATTAATGTTTATAATTAATACAGGGAAAACCCTGGACACACTGTAGTAGTACAGTACAACCACTTCTTGTTGCTCAGATCCAGTCATAGTTTTGTTTATTAATTATAATATTGATGACTGTGATAATTATTTTCATTTTTAAACGTTTCCAGTAAAAAAAAGGATGTGTTAAGTGACGGATCTGATTGCACAAAGCTTGAAAATGTTTTGCATGAAAAATAATGCTAACACTTCAGTGCCTAAATAAACAGACAAAAACAGCCAAGTGCAGACAAGCAGTTATGTAATGTAATCTTTTTTTAGTACGTGATATTTTCATAGATACATATTATACAGTCCATTTTCAGTGGTCTTAAGTGAGAAGTCTGTAATACATTTACAGCAATTTATCATAAAATGACCAGAGATTAAGGAAACACGCTAAGATGAAATATTCACTACTCAGACAGCAATGCTACAGCAGAGGTGTCGTCCTTTGAAATTTCTATTCCTGGCTGTAATAACTGTTTTAGTTTGCTTGTTTCACATTAATTAGAGTTCAAATTAATGCCGAATGTTTGCCGAATGAGTAAGTGTCTGTTTATGAGCCTTAGAAATCATTAATAATCTTTTAGAAAGAGTAGAGGTTTGTTTTGGTTAAATTGAGCAAAATGTTAATGGAGTCTGGCAGGCAGTGAAGCAGGCAGCCACTGAACTCCAGCTCCAGAGTGTGTATGTCGAGAGCTTAGTTTTACATTGACAGACAACTGCGTCTCACCTCACGTCTTTGGGGGAGGAGAAACAACTCACTTCGACCGTTGTACTGGCCTGTTCTTTGTACTTGTTGTGCCATCTTACCAGGGCTCCACTTCTCAACAGACACTGTAGACAGTCCAAATCATAATACTGCAGTCGTTGACTGTGTTGCCTTCTTTTGGCTGATTTATTCTCACCTTGAACAAAAAACACAAACATTTCTTGTCCAATACAAGGTCAAAGACTGCGCTGATCCCCGTTCCATGCATGTTTACTGAAGAGACAAAGGACTCACTCCCACCCCTTCCTCCTTATCACAGCTGATTATTATCTGATTAATCAAAAATAATTGCTTCAAATATAAATTTATCATTAATTCATATGTCAAAAGAAAATCTTTAGTCTCAATAAGTTAGTAAATTGTGAGAATATAGTTAACACAAGAATATAACACAAAGAAATTATCATAATGACCATAGATTGTATATTAAGTAGGATTTACACCTATTTTATATATAGTCTGTAGCTCCAAGTCACTGTTTGGACTGCAGCACTCATGCAGTTGCTTCATACTGTATTGCTCCTTTAATGTCTGTGCTTAAACGCAGCATTATTCTGCAGCAACACTTTAATTTAATATTGATTTAGTCAAGTTTCTGTTAACCTTGCCTTGTTCTGAGATTGAAAAGAATATAATTGTGTACTCTATACATTATACAGAAGTGTTGTTTTCCCATCTGCTCTGTGGCAGCCGAGATGCACTCCATACTCGTTCGTTTTTTGTCAAAATGCATTTCACAATCTGGTGCCGTTTGTCATTCTGCTTTTCTTCTGCCACTCCTGCTGGTTTGTTCTATATTAAACAAATACCCAGCAAAGTGGAAACCCTATGTAATATTGTTTGACTGAGTGCAGCATTATAATCCATAGATGGATGCATTTCACAGAGGCAGTCCAGAAGCTTCTCCGTTAATAATATGTTTTGTAACCACTAGTTACTGCATGTTGTACAGTCACGAGTTAGCTAATAGAAACGATGTGTAGGAACACATGAATGTAAATCAATAAACCACAATGATTTCTGTTGATTTTGTATTTGGACATTAAATATAATGCTCGTGCCACATGCCTGAGAATAAGTGGCTGTCTGAATATAATGGCTGAATGAGTACAACGAATAACAAGATTTACTCAGTAATTCACTCCTACAGTCCTATCACAAGAGCTATTATGGACCTTTGTGATTTTGAATGAACGCTGTTTAGCGCACCCAAAGGTAACTGATAGTAAAGTCAGCCTTTTCCCAGGCTCAGAGTTACTATACAAGATTAAACCTGCCTGCAGGATAGCTCTAAAATATGGAACTCTAAAGTCTTTTAGTGCCTTGTGAATAAGATGTAGATGAGGAGTTTTATTTCAGAAATTGGAGGGAATGAACTCAAAATCAAGACCACATGCAAAATTGAATGAAATGCAAATTTAATGTTAATTTTGTAAAACTTTAATGTTCAGTTTTTGTGGACACGCTATCGGAGAACTGTTGATTTAACTCCTTGTCCATCCTCTGTGTTCTTGTCCCAAAGGGCTTGGCGATATGGACAAAATCAAAACTAACATTTCAGACCTAATACCTTAATATTGATATTTATCAGTATTGCAATGATATTGTGTTGCTTTCACAAAATATTAACACAATGAGATTTTTGATAATGAGGATATAATGACTTCAAAACTATCCAAATGCCTTAAGACAAAACTTACAAAACTTTTTTTTTTTTTTGCCTTTATTTAGAATATGTGATTGCCTTGGGAGGAAAGGATGATGATAATAACATAATGCTTGCATGCTTTTGTCCCTGACACTTCTGCTTCTGTCTGAAAAACAGAAATATGCTGTATATTTTTGCAAAAGGGATGTCCCTTTACAGTGCAGGTAGTGTTCACTGTGCCAAATATAAATGCAAGATAGAATATCTATCATATTTTAGGCTCATAAATTCACAAATAATGCAAACATAATGATGATCTTATGGAATATGGTGCATTGCTGTAGATTTAACTGCCCAACAGTATATAAAGTAGTTGGGGCTGTGTGATATGGACATTGATGTTAACACAATGAGATTTTTGATAAATAATCAGCAGTAATGTTGATATAATGACTTGGTGGTGGAAGCTAATAATACAACAGCGAGAATAGTCAGGTGAGTTTAGAAAATTACATCACTTCACTGTAATGCAGCCTTTAAAACCAGGAAAAGATGAGACTTATGCCATATTACAATATAACAACATTCACAATATAATTTAATATAGTTTAATATCATGATGTTGGTATAACATCGACATAATGCCCAAACCTGTTGTTCCATATACCAACACAGGGTAAAATAATGACATTAAATATTGCCACATTACAAATTGTGTCTTCAAAGGAAGTTTAACAGTTCTGTGCAAAAGGTTAAACAATATAACCCTCAACAAAGCTTGTAATTATAGCAAAACACTGGCACCTTTCCTATCTTAGAACATCTAGTCAATCATAGCACAATTACTTTCAAAATACTAAAAGTTGATTGCATTCCAAAAACTGCATAATTTTTTGTGTTTCAGTTTTATCTGCATACAACAGACTATAATAAATCCATTTTTTATATATAATTCTGTGTCCTTTTATAACATAAAAACATCAAGACAAAATTTAAAAGGAACGCAAGGCAACATAAAAAGACATTTCAACACAATTAAAAGAGCTAAATAGAAAATAAAAGTAGGATAAAACAGGAAAGTAGAAGTTACAGTGGAGTTTAATCAAAAGCTTCAAATTTAATAAAAGGCAGGGGGAAACAAAAAAAAATCTTCACTTGCAGTTTCTTCCAGTTATGTGGTGAATATAAACTAAATGCCGCCTCTCCATGTTTTGTTTTGACACAGAAAGTAGAGCTGTCCCAGACGACCTGAGAGGTCTGGATGGTTCATAACGTAGCAGAAGATCAGAAATGTATTTTGGCCCTAAACAATTCAGTGCTTTATAAACCAACAGCAGTTTTTTAAAATCAGTTACTTGGCAAACAGGAAGCCAGTGTAAAGTCCTCTGAACTGAAGACCTCCATCTCTTCTTCTTTGGTCTTAGTGAGGACATGAGCAGCAGCCTCATTAGCAGCTGTCTGATCAATTTTTAGATGAACCTGTAAAGACAATAGTTACAGTAGTGGAGTCAACTGAAGATAGATGCACAAACAACACTGCTCAGACAAGTCTTTAATTCTTGATATATATTTTTCAGGTGCTAGTAGGCTGACTTTGTAATTATCTGTAATGTGGCTGTTGAAATTCATGTCTGAGTCCATGACAACACCAAGATTTCTGGCTTGGTTTGTGGTTTTTAACAATACTGACTGACGCTGTAAACCTGTTGTTGCAGAACAGCTTCATTTTCAAGGTTTTTGAACATTAGGTTTTCATTTCTGGCATGCTGTTTGCAGCATGACAAGACAGATCCATCATTTTGGCGTTGGAAAAGCTTGTTTGTAAAGAAAGTATAAGCATTTTAATTGAAACATGTTAATTAGGGCTGCACGATATCGTGAAAAAGTCATATTGTAATTATACTAACTGAAACTGTGATTGGGATATGCAATACAATTAGTGTGAATGATCATATTTGCATCACAGTTTTTCATTTTCACATTTTCAAAAAACTATTAAAATCATGATGATGTGACATTTGGAGTCTGTGCCAAACAAACATGTTTTATTACATCTGGAGAACAAAATTAGTGGGCCTGGACATCTCTACAGCACTACTATTGGATACTACTACTATTTGGATATTGCGCTTGGTCATACTGCAATTTCGACAATATTGCAATTAGTTGTGCAGCCCTAATGTTAATTGACTGCATTTTCTGTGAAAACAACATGAATTGTGTTAATGGTCGACAATAGATAGATGTTGTGGTAGCTGTGTTTAGAGTTTTGAAAATGTGACCACAGATTGGACAAAAGGATGCTGGCGTTATTAATAAAATGTTGGAAGGAAGGAATTCTCAAGAAAAAATATTATTAATCAATATAAAGAAATGAGAATTGGGACAAAACTGTATTTTGAGGGAGTTTTGACTTTTACTCTTCAATTATGCTGGGAAATATATTTTAAAAGATCAAACTCTTGGCTTTTAAACCTTGCAATGGGCCAACCTCTTAGTGATTCAATTTTTATTCAGTGTAGACGTCAGCTCCGTCAGATGGAAAATCTGACAGAGTTGACATCTTTAAGTGTTCCTCTTCTGATCAACATACAAATTTTTAAACCATAATGCTAATTTAGCTTTGATTGAAAGGGGCTATGGAGTTGACGTGGTATGGTTGAGACACATCTGAACAACATTTTTTAAAGAATTTGTCGAAAAATAGAAGGTTTATCAGAGCTTGAGCAGCATCCCCAAGTAATACAGGGGTCCTGAGGGTATAGCTAAACCTTTTTGTGCCTAATTAAATCTGGGGGAAAAAACCTAAATAGGCCGACATTTTCATTAAAAATATTTTAAGAAAAACACATTTTATACCTATGTTATGTTAGTTTTGGTAATTTTGGATTTAGTCTGGGACAAGGGTGTTTTCTGGAACAGAGCAAGTTTAGAAATTAAAAAAATGAAAGCAAACCAAAACATTTTCAAAATTACTATATTCATATGTATGAATATTTAAAGAATAAAAGTTCACCAAAAAATTGGAATTAGAGTGTTGTCATGAATATTTTAATAAGTTCTTTTTTTCTTTGGTAGGACATGATTTGTCCCAATTCTCCGTGGGTGCCAAGTGGGTGTTTTATTAATTCCTGGCCATCAAAAATGTCCTAATATCAGCTTGTTCTGTTCAGATAAGTAATTAATTTGTACAGGGTAATTCAACCATGAAGACAGTAAATAGCTCTAGGTCATTTAATTTAGTAATAATAATGGTTGACATGTTTGTATCTGGTCTGAACAGGTGGGAAGAACGCTCACAGCCAAGCTTTAAAAAAAAAAAAAGCTGTAGCTGCAGCACTCAAGCCATTCAGTGAAACAATAGGCAAATAAAGCTCTAGCAGACTAGAGATGATAACAGAAGCATTTCCAGCTTTATTAATAATTTAGCAGCCAAACAGAGCTGAGGGCAGTCGCAGAGGGGAGCTCTGAACCCCTCTCAGCCATCGCCTGGGGCTGCAGAAGAATATGCAAGGTGTTTCCAGAGGAGGGGGAGTGCAGTTTTGTGTTTGAATCCTCAGTGCTGTGTGGAAGAAAAAAAACCCACGCAAAATATACACACTACAGCAGCATGTAATTTTGAATGAGCGTGGGGAAATTTACATTGAGTCCCCAGTGTTAAATCAAGTAGATGGGAATGCTGAGATGGAGTAGAGGAGAGAGCATTATTGAATCAACCATGCATTCTGAATAAGCAAACTTGAGCTTGTAATTGAATATCACTGGGATTATTGTGCTACCCTTGTGAACACTGAGTATGAGGCGTTGCTTGCTTGCCAGAACCCGTCCTAAACAGCTATTAATGAAAATAGAATAGGACTGAAGAGGTGATAGTATTTGAAAACAGGTCATCATGTAATAGCATTCAGAAAAGAAAATATTTCACTAACCTCTGGCATGTAATGTGTAGCAATAGTGCCATCTTTTGGTAACCTGTGGGGGAGATGATGATTCAGACCTGTTTTCTTCTAATTCAACCCCACACAGACACCTACACCAGCATCATAACACGAATATGAAATAAATGTGACTGTGTTTGTTTTGCAGCCATCAATATAACTCGTCCCAGATTCAGTGGAAGTGATGAGTTTGGCTACACATCCTTTGTGGCTTACTCCTCCATCCCGAGCCTCAGTCTCTTCTACGAGTTCAAGCTGAAGTTCACGCTTGCCAATAATTCATCTGCTTTGAAAGACAACCTGATGCTGTTCGCTGGGCATAAAGGACAAGGTGAGCTCCAATCTAGAGATGCCTGTGCAGCAATTTAAAATAATTCTTACGGTCAAATGAAAAGAGGAAAACAACTTTGAGATGCCTCCTCAGTTGGATTTTAGTTGTCAAACTTCATTAAGGATTTTAAAAGACACGCTATTGCCATTTTGAGAGGTTTTCACCCACTGTGTATGGTAATGTGCTATCTAATAGATTTCCACTCTCCTCTGAGATCCTTTAATCAAGAGGATTCCCTAAGGATTTTCTTTCTTGGCAGATTTTGAGGCATTAATAATGAGTCTTCCCGCAGTCCAGCAATTAGTTGATTTCCAGCTAAACTGTTATTGTTCTTGACTTTCAAAGGGAGCATGTTGGAATTGCCTGCGTAAAAAAATGAACATGTGAACCAGGCATCTCAAAAGTATCAATGTTAATTGCATCAAACAGACTTTGAGTCGTAGGTGCAATGTGATGCTGTCAGCAGCCATCACTTTAAATTAGGATCTCCTCTCTGTGGGGTCAGACTCGGTAGCAGGTAACCGGCGAGTCATTGTCGCTGGCATATTTCATCAAAAGAAGGAGAGGGGGGAAAAACACAAGATCTTGTGGATCTCGTGCACTTGTTTTCTCTTGAGAGTACAATTCATCAAGGTGGAGGCAAAAGAAAACAAGAGCCATATGAATAATCAAACGCTTGTCAGGCGTGAGAGCAGCACAGTTGGAAATAAAAACTCAAAGGCACAGTATAAGAATAAATCAAATGTGAGCAATTCACATGATAATTGCTTTAATAAAATGGCTTCTTTTGATGACCACCACCACCAGAAAATGAAGCATTGATAAATATTTCATTGCCAGGCTTGGAGAGTAACGGATTACACGTAACTGGATTACATAATTAGGATACAAAAAAGCCAACTGTAATCCATTACAATTTAAAACATTTACAAGAAAGACCAACCACTAATGTTAGCAACACAGATCAACACCAAAACATCTGTCTCAACATACCATATTTGGTATTGAGGTAATCCAAAAGTATCGGAAAGTAATCAAGTTACATAACTTTAATATTGTGATACTTGGATTAGGTTACTGACCACAGTTTTATTTTGTAATTAGTAACTGTATCGGACTACATTTATAAAGTACCCCCCCCCCCAACCCTGTTCATAGCAGTGATCAAGTTCAATGGAGAAGCAGAACAAATAATATATACATAAAACACATGGAAATCTAAAATTCATCTTTAAGCAACAAATCATTTATTCAAAATGTTTCTTATAGTGGTTTTTACTGAAAGCAGAACACTTTTCTCTGTTTGTAAATGAGTTCTAGGGATGCTCAGCAGGAAATGTTATTGTTTGTCTGCTCTGCACATGACAAACTTTTAATGTGTTTTTCAGGCAACGACGGCGATGACTTCCTCGTCTTGGGGCTACGAAATGGCAGAGTTGTGCATAAATTCAACCTTGGATCTGGCATAGCAACCATAGTCAGTGACCGACTGAACCACCAGATCGACATTCACACTGTCACATTTGGAAGGTCCAAGAGAATAGGATGGCTGAAGGTGGGTCGATCCTATACCTTCCATACTGTATATGTATATAGATGGGTGATAATTTAAAGAGTATCAAACTACTAAGGTGTTGGGCCACCACAAACCACCAGAACAGCATCAATGCACCGTTCTTCTGAAAGAGTGGGTCCCAACCATGCAGTCAGGGCCATTCAAGTAGGTTAATCTTTGAAAATGAAAGGAATAAGGCAGAAATATGTATTTCTGTTCAATAAAACGCTGTGTAACAGAATTATTTTATGCTGCTTTTCTCTGACTTGTATCTTTCTGTAGCCTTTTCTTGTGATATAATCAATAATCCTAGGTCTTCGAGCTTATAAAAATCCTTCCAATGAAAGGGCAAGAAAAAAAAAACTCTTTAGTTGAACTGCTGATTGTGCAAGCAGTAGCAAAAGAATAGAGACATAAAGATAAACTGATGTACAGAATGAATAATAGACCATTGGGAAAGTAAAGAAAGAAGATATAAAAGGGGTCACAAGCCAAAAAGCTTGAGAAACTGTTCTAAACCAGTGGTTCTCAACCTTTTCAAGTCGTGACCCCCCCAGAATAATCAGGTTGGTGTTCACGACCCCCACAAAAAATCCATATTACAGAAAGTCAGGGTGATATTTCCAAAGTTTGGTTAGAGCTCGGGGCTCTTTTGGAAACACCAGAGCCTTGCGTTTCTCAGTTAATGGTGCTGCTGTCGGACTTTCAGGATGACCCACCTTGAGACACAGTCGCAATTTCCTGACCAGTCCCTTGTTGGCCCAAGTCTGGAGCTCGAATACTTTTTCTGAGAAGACATTGCTACATGTTCTGTCAATGATACTGTGTTTTACAAAAGCACCAAAATGAAAATGTTTTTTTTGTGTGTGTGTGTGTGTGTCAAACCAGAACTCATGTGCATGCACAATTTGACTCTCTAAAATAAATAAAATCTATTCTAATGTAACTTAAATCACTATAAATTAATATAAGGACCATTCCCCAGACAAAAATACAGCCATCATTTCCCATCAGGCCTAATGCTGGACTGAGCAGTTTAAGTTTGCTATTTTGTCACAGTCGGAAATCTGCATTTTTGTGCAGGTTTTTAGTTTTACCCAGTAATGAGGTGGCTGTTTGAGGTGAAGGTAAGGTCCCCTATGTTGAATGTCTTCAAAGGGACAATTCATCAAAAATAGATATTTTTCCTCTGGCCTGCAGCGCTATTTATCATCTCGATTTTTTGGTGTGAGTTTTGAATATATCGGCCGTAGAGATGTCTGCCTTCTCTCCAGTGTAATAGGACTAAGTGGCAAACAGCTTGAGGTGCTCAAAGCACTGGAAAAAAAAAAATTAAAGATGAAAAGTGAGTTTCTCTATCCAAAAATCATGACCTGGTTACTGAAGATAATCCACAGACCTTGCTGTGAACTGTTTCATGCTGGAACTACTTTCTTTTGAGTAGAAAGAAAGTAGTTCAGGTAGATTATGAAGTGGTTCTGAAGTAGTAGAACTACTACTACTGCAGAAAAAAAATCAGTTCCTGTATGAAATTGCTTGCAGCAAAGTGTGTGGATTACCTTGAGTAAGTGGGTCATGATTTTTGGAGAGAAACGTTGAGTTTAAAATTTTCAAATCTATTTTTTGGCACTTTGAGCACCATAAGCCGAGTACCATTTAGTCCCATTATATTGGAGAGAGGGCAGACATCTCTATGGCTCGTGTCTCAAAAAAACTGTGCAAAGAATATCTAGATGGATAAGTAGCAATACAGGGCCGGGGAAAACCTGTATTTTTGATTTTGGACTGAACTATTCCTTTCAAGGGCTGCTGCTGAGAGTTGCTTCATGGCTCTCATACGATGCTGCTTGCTACAGTATTTTATTTTATTCTCCACAACCACCTGGCAACCCCTAGAAACTTACTTGGGGCCTTGGGGGTCCTGACCCCCAGGTTGAGAACCACTGTTCTAAACAATCAAACCATTCAGTGACCCAATGTGAGCCACAATGTGAGCCAGACTACCTCCAGATGCGATCAGATCCTGATCACGTAGCATTTACATCTTGCATGCAACATGCATTTTTCCTTATCAGGATAATGTATACGGATACAAATTGTATCATAAATTTTAAAATTTATTGCTACTACTACTCTCCACTTCCATTTTTTTGGTGAAAATGTATGTAATTTAAATATATGAAATAGATGTAATTTATAAAATGTTTTGTTCGGCTTTAATTTCTTTTTTATTTTAAAAGCCTTTTGTGTCCCAGATTTCTGTCAACTCTGTCAGATTTTTACAAAAACATGATTTCATCAGGCATAAAAAGGTTTACCTATACCCTAAGGACCCCTGTCTCATTCCCTGGTTTTAAAAAAGGTGGGACCACAGCTCAGACACTGGTAAGCTTTCTGTTTTTTGACAGTCATTAAATAATATTGCTATCAGATGTGTCTCAACTATAGCATGTAAACTCTGTAGCCCTTTTAAATCAAAGCTAAATAAGAATTCAGGTTTAAAATGTGTATTTTCATTAGCATTAAGAGAACTCTCAGAAATGTTAAAAAAATAAAATGCCTACTCACTACGACTAGATGAAATATCTGATGGAGTTGACATCTGTGCCGACTGAGGTGACATAATTCTCACTTCTCTTCAATAATGTGTTTGAAATGATTACTTTTTTCAATTTATTAAAACTGAATAAATTAATTGATTTAGAAAAAAAAAAAAAGTCAGTGCCCCACGTGGGCCACCAAATCAAAAAACAGTCTGGATGCACCCTTGTATGTGATGTCAATGCCATAGAGGAGTCATAGAGTGTATAAAAATACATTTTGATTATGCAGCTAATTGAATGATCTCGTCTTTAATGCAAGAAAAAACATTAAACATTTCCTGCATGTTTTATATCATGATACTATAACTTTTTGTGTGTCTGACAGAGTTGACAAAATTCAAGTCC
>JAJHUR010135027.1:43976-76585 GCA_027495735.1 Lutjanus campechanus
TTGAGAACCACTGTTCTAAACAATCAAACCATTCAGTGACCCAATGTGAGCCACAATGTGAGCCAGACTACCTCCAGATGCGATCAGATCCTGATCACGTAGCATTTACATCTTGCATGCAACATGCATTTTTCCTTATCAGGATAATGTATACGGATACAAATTGTATCATAAATTTTAAAATTTATTGCTACTACTACTCTCCACTTCCATTTTTTGGGGTGAAAATGTATGTAATTTAAATATACTCTGTCAGATTTTTACAAAAACATGATTTCATCAGGCATAAAAAGGTTTACCTATACCCTAAGGACCCCTGTCTCATTCCCTGGTTTTAAAATAGGTGGGACAACACCTCAGACACTGGTAAGCTTTCTGTTTTTTGACAAAGTCATTAAATAATATTGCTATCAGATGTGTCTCAACTATAGCATGTAAACTCTGTAGCCCTTTTAAATCAAAGCTAAATAAGAATTCAGGTTTAAAATGTGTATTTTGATTAGCATTAAGAGAACTCTCAGAAATGTTAAAAAATAAAATGCCTACTCACTACGACTAGATGAAATATCTGATGGAGTTGACATCTGTGCTGACTGAGGAGACATAATTCTCACTTCTCTTCAGTAATGTGTTTGAAATGATTACTTTTTTCAATTTATTAAAACTGAATAAATTAATTGATTTAGAAAAAAAAAAAAGTCAGTGCCTCACGTGGGCCACCAAATCAAAAAACAGTCTGGATGCACCCTTGTATGTGATGTCAATGCCATAGAGGAGTCATAGAGTGTATAAAAATACATTTTGATTATGCAGCTAATTGAATGATCTTGTCTTTAATGCAAGAAAAAAACATTAAACATTTCCTGCATGTTTTATATCATGATACTATAACTTTTTGTGTGTCTGACAGAGTTGACAAAATTCAAGTCCTCATCTGCAAAGAAATCCATTACAAGGGTTAATAGCCAAGAGTTTAAAATATACTTATACCTGGCATAAATGAAAAGTAAAAATCAGAACCCCCCCCCTCATAATTTGTTATTCTCAAGAATGAGTGGACCCATTTCCTTCAATTTGCCACCTAACCGTGTATGGTACAAATTTGGTGGTGTAGGCTGGTAAATGGTGTTATAGTGAGGTCAGTGTCTTCTTGGAAGACATCAGGTCTCTTTGTGCCAGAAAATAATATTTGTCCGGTGATCATGAAGTACAGGATGTTCACATCATCTGAAGTGTGGCTGAAAAATCTCCAGGAACATTGAGATGTTATCGAGTCAGCAGGGGCCAGGACCCCTGGGGAATCGATGCCTCAAAGAGCTTCAGAGTTGTTCGGAGGCAAAAACAGCACAGTACTGTAGTTATTGTGGCTATTAAGTGGACACTACCTGAGTAACTCAGGGATAAATCCAAGGTCATGCATTTTGTCAACAGATTTTTTAATAAATTGTGTTCCCACTCTGATGCCTACAGATGTAAGCCTCAAGCTTGGGTATTGACATTTTACTGTGTCTTTCTCAGGTTGATGGACAACGAAACAGGACGGGATCATCTCCAGGACCCCTGGTGGGCCTCAATGTTTTCAACCAGCTCTTTGTGGGTGGATATAATGAGTACACCCCTGAACTACTGCCACTTGGCTCCAGGTTTCGTCATAGCTTTCAGGGTAAGACTGCTACAGCTTTATTATAGCCCAACACTGCCGTCTGGAGTGAGAGCTCTGGGGCTTGGAGTTTCTCCCAGGATCTCCGTCTCTGTGCAAGCAGACGGCGAGGTGTGTAATGAAAAGGGAGTTACAGGCTCGGACTTTACATGAGGCCTGAACAGAGCATTGAGGCTGATTGTATCTGCACAGTTTAATCAGTCCCAGTGCAGTTTTGCGTTGTGTGCAAAATCCATTCTTCTGCTGATAAGTCACCTCAACAAGGGTGCCATACCAATAATCTTTGTCATCATCAACATCATTTATGCTTTCTCTCAAGTGACCCCATGTAGGAATGTATTCTGGAGAGCATTCATTGTGTCTGCTAATGTGCGGAGCTGTGGAGCAAAATTGCCATAACCGTAATGATGACAACAGCTATGAATATCATCATAACCATATTCAGCAGTCTCTGCAATACAGCAATGAAGCTGGTTATTATAAGATGTCATGGCAGATCCATTTGAGGTGAACAAGAGCTTTTATGTTTAAGGACTGGGATGGTTTTGTGCATTTGCTTATTTATCATCATATAATTCATTTTTCTGCTCACCAAATAAACCTTCAAAAATCAAATCAGCTGTGGGAGAGCATCACTTTGCCCCGTGCTGTATCAGCCTTTCACAGTCCCCCTGTGCTGGTGAGCACTACCTGAGCCAGACGACACTGGTGGAACCATAACCTTTTTGCTCAGGATGTAATGAGAACTCATGAGGGTCTAATCAGATCTGTGTGACCTTCCTCGAGCCCTAATCATGATGGCTGGCAGTGAACGCACTGATAATGCACTTCACTCCCAGTTATCAACAGATCCACACTCCCCTGTGGAAAGGTGGCAGAGGAGGCAGTGTGTCTGCTGGGGAAAAAAATCAGTTACTCAGTTTGAGCTGCTGATCAAATAGCAAGAAATGGTGACGTTTGTGTTTATCAAGCTTTTTATTTAAAAAAAACCAAAACTCTCATTTCATGCTGTTTTGACACAGACATTTTCTATCAGATTTCCTAAAAGATCTTGAAGGTCATTTCCTTCTGAACCCCAGTCATTTTCAGATCTTTAAATGTGCAACATATAGGAAGTTTAGTTTGAAACATTAAAAAATTAGCAATCAAATGTGAGGAAATGTCAAAGACATCAATGTCTGTTTTTCGTTGAGAGAAAGTTACTTTCTATTTCCTGTCATGATTTCAATGTGCACACAGCAGCAGCAGGAGGCAGACGGGTTACTGCAAGGCTAAGTATCATGGGAGTAAAAAAAAATACTAATATATTTTCCAATATTGACAAGTGAGAAAAGATCCAAAATGAACACTTTAAGCAGACTACTTGATTACTATACTACTACAACAACAGCATCTGTATAAGGATGATTCTGTGACAAAATTTTTTTGATCCATTTAAGCTGTTTCCACTGTATCTGCTGAAGTTAGCATGCTAAGCAGTTAGCCCTGGTCCGTCCTATCTTGTACTGCAACAGGCGACCTCTGCAGTTTTAGCTGGGAGATGTGCTTCAAGATTGCTACACAACATCTCTTAGCTTTTTTGGTCTAATGAATTAAAAAAAATAAATCACCTGGGTACTGTACTCCCTGTCGTCAAACTGTTCCCTGTCGTTCCCAAAGGCCGTGTTCAGGCCTGATCCAACCATTACTGGGAGTGTGGTTCTTTTGCCCAGTCGCCTGGCTCTGGTTTTGATGGCAATTCCGGCATCACTCCCCGCCAGCATTCCCCACTGGGTACACCTGACTTGGGCCTGGAAACCTCCTCCTTGCAGCCCAAAGCCCCTGTGCTAAAGTTGTAAACATCAACACTCCATTGCTACAAGCTCTCAGTCCAGGCAGACTTGAGTCAGCCAATAGGTCTGCTAGATTCATGGCTAACTGGGCTAACTGGAAATAAATGCTCAAGTCTGACTGGTCAGTTACAGCACTCTAAGGTCTGTCAGAGCAATATAATCTTTTTTTAAATATAAAAATTCAAATAAAAATTAATATTTTGTCAAATTATTTATTTTTCAACATGTAATAACCATGTAATAAGCAGGACAATGTATAATGAAAAATAAACCCCTTCAGGATGATTCCTGCATCACCCTGTCTGTGTTTATTTGACATCAATTACCCACTCACTGTACGTTATCCCTTAGATATTGTACCTTTAAAGATTACCACAGAAGTATAGTAGAAAATGTTATTCTGAAACAATGTGACAGTCTTTTTAATAAGATGGTTTTTGTACATCTTATTTTACTTTCAGAATTTTCTCTGACAGATCTAATCGCTAGACTTGGCTCCTCAGGTTTCTTGGTTCTGTTACAAGAAGCAGTGTGTGCAGCTAAAACAAAAATAACCAGCTTTTATAATCTTCCTTATGAATCTGCTTCGTTTTCCAATGGTCTATGTTTGCAGCACCGCAACCATCACTTGAGTCTGCCAAGTAGACAGCATCATGCCATGAATATTCATGAATGAGCATGACATTTCCCCTGCATCCTGTTTATGCCAGTGACTAATGCAGCAGAGAGAGGGGAGTCTGCATGTGCAGATGACTACGAGGCTTGTGCTCAGGCCTTATATTTATAGAAGGCCCTGTGCTCTGCAGGTACAGGCCAAAGCAAATATTGTCTTGATAGAATTGAATTATGACAGAAAAAGCAAATATGATGAGGGAGATGCTTGATGACAGGGGAGAAAAAACCTGGGATTTAAAAACTCTTGGATCTGATCTTGGATGTGAACTATATAGACTATAGAGATTTTATGCCAGCATTAAAACTTGCAGATTTAAGTATGTATACTTATCAAATCCTACACGACAACATAAACAACTATCAAAGAAATTAATTTCATACACTGCACACATTTTGAGAGGTGTTTCCTTTTTTTGCCTTTATTGTGCACCTTTAATCTTCATACAGGGAAAATGAAGAGTGTTATGTTTGCTCTGATAACCACCTATCAGAAAAATTAAGAATATCTCTCTGACATCGGTGTGTTTGTTCTCTTCAAAGGGTGCATTTTTGATGTGCAGTTTAGCACAAGAAGAGACAGAAAGTTCCAAATACTGGGACAGCCTGCGGGACATCCAGCCTTCGGGCGCAGCGTGGGTCAGTGTGGCGTCACCCCGTGTGTTCACGTTCACTGCAGGAACAGAGGGACGTGTGTGGACTCTGGCTCATCTGTGTAGTAAGTGAAAATAAACTATATTGACATTAAATTCCTGATTAGTTATAATGAGTGCACTCTTGAATAACCCATGCACTCTCTTAGAAATAAGGGTTCCAAAAGGGTTCTTTTTGAAGCGCTGACGTTCTACCTAGAACCATTTGCTTCTGAAGAATCTTTTTTTTTTGAAGAAAGGGTTTGTCACTGGTTCTTTAAGAGTTCAATGAAGAACCCTTTTCTTCCAAAAATACTTTTTTGGAAGAAAGATTTCAACAATCCTTGAAGAACTCTTTCATCAAGAGTTTATCAAGGATTCTTTCTAACATAATATGAAAGGATTCTCAATAGAACCCACTGGATGGGTTCTAGATAAAACCTCTGGAATATAGAAAGGTTCTCGGTAGAACCCCTTGAGTGTCTTCTAGGTAAAACCTTTGGAATATCAAATGTTCTTGGTAAGACCTTTGGTTGGATCCTCCATAAAACCCTATAAAAAGATTCATGGTAAAAAAATAATACCCTGGGTCGGTTCTAGATAAAATCCTTTGAATATAAAAAGGTTCTCAGTTGAACTCCTGGGTGGGTTCTAGAGAAAACCCTTGGAATATAAAAGGGTTCTTGGCAAACCCCCTGAGTATGTTCTAGATAAAACTCTTGGAATATAAGAGTTCTCAGTAGTACCCCCTGGATGGGTTCTTGTTAGCAACCTTAGAGGGTATAAAAGGCTCTGGATGGAACCCCCCGAGAGGGTTCTCTGTAGAGCCTCTCATAGGGGGTTCTGGGTGAAACCTGGTTCTAGGTATAACCCTTTATGTAGGTAAAACCCTCTGAAAGGATTCCAAGTGAAACCTTTATAAATGTCTCTACCAAGAATCAAAAAGGACAAGCCAAAGAACCAGTTATGGTTCTAGTTTGCACCTTAGTTTTTTCTAAGAGTGTAGGCATTACAGTTGAGTTGAATGCACCCAAAGCTCTATATTATGCATATATTTCTGTGGGTATACGGACTTGGCATCAGTAGCCTATCAGTAGATAGAAAATCAGTTGCACAGTGCCAGTATAGCTGAAGGAAATGACAGTGTTTACAAGCTCTTCACAGTGTCTGACTGTGTCCGTCTGCAGTTGCCAGTGCCCATTAAGATGGAAGGGAGCACTCTGTTCTGAGACCGTGTCTGTGTGTGATGTCGAGCACAGTCCCCCTCCTCTGTGTGCCCACGGCTCCACCTGCATCCCTCTCCCCAACGGATATACCTGCCAGTGCCCCCTGGGGACTGCAGGACTCTACTGCGAGAAAGGTTGCATCAGTGAACCCTAACTGTATCATTATATATGTTTTTTTTTTTAAATTTAATAAGTCAAGACCTTCACTATTCGCTCATTTAACTGCTCTATCGTTTTGCCTGTTCAGCCGTGACCATCAGTGATCCATTCTTCAGCGGTAACCAGTCTTCATGGATGTCATTCCCACCTATGAGTATCAGACACAGGACTGTTCTGCAGCTGCAGTTCCAGCCTTTATCACCTGATGGCATCCTTGTCTACACTGCACAACATCTCAGTGCCAGAGCTGGTGAGCACATACAATTCTCCATTTAATGCCATTTTAATCATGCCAGTTATATTGAACATTGCATTTTTGTGGCCATGTGTCCTACATTTTATGTCGATTGCCTTTTCCATCAAATTTTGTTTTGGACTGCTGGCGATGGAAGATAAAATCTCAAATTGAGGTTGCTTTTATGTCTTGTGTGGGCTAAAAACAATCTTTGTTCTCTTAAATTAATGTTGTCTATCACATTACAAGCAACAAAAAAAAGATTCTGCAGATTGCTGGAGCTGGTTCACAGCTGAAAAGTGTTAAAAATAAAATATCAATTCACAATGTTCTGAGAGGCTTATAGAAGAAAGTAAATCCTTTAACTGCTCACAGCCCATAGATGCATTCGACGTGCGAAGAGGGGTCACGAGCTGACATTAAGTGTCCAGGCATGCAGAAGTTTTGTCTCAGAGGTCTTCTTCTGCCACCCCAATACAACAGATACAGAAGATTTTTTGTGTGTGTTGCCCAGAGCATTTAAACATTACATTTAAGAAACAGTAAGATGTTATTCTGGTTAATCAACAGGCACTGCTGTGAACAAGTTACTTCTGCCATAGAAAAAGTAGGTTAAAGCTAATATAAAGAACTTTTAACTGGCTATTAAACAGTCTCAATTTAATACTGATGCCTCTATATGACTTTAACGAGACCATCTGTGAGAAGATCGACTATTTCAATGTAGTTACTCTTAATGGCTGCCACCAGGTCAGTATCTCCTTGAAATCAGATGAAATTAGCTCATTGTCACATTTCCAAGACAAAGTCAGAGTGAGTAGTAGCCTATTAATTATTTTTTAATTTGATTTTTGACCTTATATTTTGTAGTGGAAACACTATCTTTTTGTGCACAGGAGCCTCCAAAATCAACCAAATAATAAAGTTCCTTGTAGTACCTTTGACTTATCCTTTTACCCTGTTTTATTTTCTTCCTACAGGAGATTTCTTCTGCCTCTCCTTGACATCTGGGTTTGTTCAGCTGCGATTCAACCTCGGGGATGGCACCCATGTCCTGAAGTCAGCTGAACGAGTGGACTGGCACGGCAGGACCTGGCACACGGTGAAGGCTGGCCGGTTTGGTCACCAAGGCTTCCTCAGTCTGGATAACAAGGAGGTTAGAGAGAACGTGACTGAAGGGATGACCACCCTCGATGTCGCTACAGACATCTTTGTTGGGGGCGTGTCCACTCTGAGCTTCGTCTCCACAGATGCAACTGAGGGGGAGCCAGTGGGCTTCACTGGTGGTTTAAGAGAACTTGTAGTCAACGGTCAAGAGTTTGAATTAACAGAGACGGGGGCGATAAGTGGAGCAAACGTCGGGGACTGGGATGGGACTGCCTGTGGATACAAGGTGTGCCAAAATGGAGGTCGCTGCTTGGCAACAGGAAGTGACTCATTCACATGCGTATGTCCGCCATCATGGACTGGTTCTGTGTGTAACCGGTCTGTAAGCTGCGTAAACAACATCTGCAAACACGGCTCCTTATGTGCTCCATCTACAGTGACGTCATACCGCTGCATCTGCCCTTTAGGATGGGGAGGGAGGTACTGTGACACAGAAATTGCCACGGACACGCTCAAGTTTGTGGGAAACTCTTATGTTAAATACTGGGACCCGAGATACAACACAAGAAACTTTAAATACGCACAGGTTTCTTTCAGCTTCCAAACAAGCTCAAATGACAGTTTGATCATGTGGATGGGGAAAGCCGAACACGAAGATGACGACTACCTCGCAGTCGGACTTGAGAACGGCCACCTCAGGACTGCAGTCAACCTTGGGGAGAGACTTCCCCTCCCTATGACTTTCAGAAATCTCACACTCTGCTGCAACAAATGGCACAATATCTCCATATCTTTAAACAGCACAATTGTTCAGGTGTTCCTAAACAATAAGAGAATAGTTTTCCAAGACATGGACCCATTCGAGCGTTACGTGGCCTTAAACTATGGCGGCCAGCTCTACTTTGGAGGATTTGAATTATACAGAAATGTATCAGTTGTCACTTCTGGGTTGTTTTCAAAAGCCTTTGAGGGGAAACTCAGAAATGTTTATTTGTTTCAGGATACCAAGCCGCTGTTGTTTGTCAAAGATGGTGAGGGTTTTAATGTTTCTGACGGCAATGAATAGTTGTGAAACTAACTCCTGGCAACTCCAACAGAGAGCCCAAGTACGTCCCCTTCAGATGGACCTCTACAGGACCTAACATTTCCAAAAATGTTATCTGATGTAAGTTCAAGTCCCTGAGTTGGATTACTTGGAAGACACGTCTCTTTTTGTGAACAAATTTATAGTAACAGTACAATGTATAACAGTGTCCAGGTTTGACCTTTAATACAATTAGAAAGAAATATGAGATTTTTTTTTATAATCAATAATAAAAAAGGATTAGCTTTATTACGAACTGTACATAAACACACAGTGCAAAGGCACACTTAATCTCTAATGTACTGTATATTACAAGCCAAAATGTACATACTTTTTTCAATAGAAAGTAAGTTTAGAAAATATTTAAGCAATTTAAAAGAAATGGAAAAAAGCAAAGCTGCTGTTAAGATCGCAGTCCTCAGTTAAATGTTTTCTGTGTTACATTCATGCCAACTTAAAATTTTTACCAAATGGTCCAAACTTGTTTTGTATGTCACCACGAGACTGAAAACATTTACTGGTCATCTGTAGTCAGTACAGCAGGTCAGTATGAACAAGATATATACAATAAAAGGTTAAAAACTTGAAAATGTTCTGGTAATGAATTCTTCTTGGTGAAAAGAGAACATATCTATAAAGATCTTCATAATCCCACTGAAATGCCATTCATTTTGTCTGTACTGTGAATAACATAAAATGGAACTTCGATGACAGAAATGGCGTACTGTATAAGCTGCAGACCGCTGTATGAACCAACAAACTCCACTATCAGCCAAAATAGCCAAAATGTGGTGTGAACCAGCAAACAGTCTCTCTTAGAGCCCCAATCACTCTCTATCAGGGCTTAAAAAAAAACAAAAACAAAACAATTATGAGTAGCTGTCTCTTGAACTTCTTCGTCCATTCTCATAATCAGAGTCCCGTCTGTGTCTGTGTCTGTCCTTATATCGGCTGCTGTAGTCATCACTGTGCTGCCTCTCTTTCCTCTTCTCACCATAGCGGTCATCTGAGTGTCCATGGTGCCTACTCCTCTCCCTGTACTTGTCATCGTGGCTGCGATCGTGTTTTTTCTCCCGCTCCCGGTCATGGTGTCTGCTCTTTTTCCCGTGATGGGAGTCCCTGTGGTGGCTGTGCCTCCCGTGGTGGTCTCTGTCCTCTGTATTTCGCGGCCTCTCCCACGGGTCGCTGTACCTGTCCTCTACTCGTTTGTAGTCTTTGGCCAGGGACAGCGGTTGGCCAGGCGGTTCAGTGTAGCTCTCGGCGGGCTGTGACTCAAGTCCGGGAAGAGTGTGCGAAGTGCTGTCCTGAGCCCACGGTGTGCTGTGATTCTGATCCTGTGTGCGTGGTTCACTCGGGTAGCTGTAGCTGCCGGGTACCTGAGGCTGTTGCTGCTGCGATGGGACAGGTGCAGCAGGGTTATAGGCTGGGACAGTGTTGTGTTGGAGCTCAGAGGCTCCTGTATAACCCACTGCTTGTGGTTTTTGGACTGCAGGAGGACATACAGTCTGAGTTACTGTAGCACCAGCCTGGGACACGCCAGGATCTTCCTTTTCACTTGGGAATGATCGAATAGTTGTTTGGTTTTCTTCCTCCGGCTTGTTTCTGGCCTGAGAAACCTGTAAAAATCCTTGGTGAAATGGTGTGATTGGCTCACTTCTAGTGCTGCTCAACACAGGAACAGGTTTTGGACTCAAAGGAACTGGGTGGTTGGCTTTATCCTTTTGTAGCACCGTTGTTTTTTCTTCATTCACACTGGAGTAGGCTGAAGATTTTTTCAATATTCCACTTAAAGGAGGTTTTGAGCTATTTGTGTGAGCCGAACCAGACTGCAACAAAGGATTCCCCTCAGATATTCCTTTTTCACTTTCAGACAAAAGGCCAGCATCGCCTTTGTTTGCCAAAGCAGCGCTGTTAGTTTCAGTCCCACTTGGAGCTGTTGACAAGCTCGCCAGGAACGCTTCAGTCGATACATCTGGAGGCTTATCTTTCAGAGAGACGGATGCAGCATGGGTCACTACTGCAGCATCCTTTCCAGGCGAGTTGTTAGCAGCAGATGTATCGGTTTGGCTGGATAGCTCCGGTTCAGCTTTAACAGGTTTAGCTTCTTTCTTCTTGATGACAAAGCGCTCTCGTGGTGCAGCAGCTGTTGGACTTTTTGTGTTTCCAGTTGATGCCTCTGTTTTTGGAGCTGGTGGGGTCTTCTGGGTGTCATCTGCTGTTGTTGCAGGTTTGCCTCCAACATCTGGCAGAGGTGGTAGTTCCCCACCCCAGCCTACTAATACACCTGGAAGAAAGCGCAGTGGTTTTTGGGGTTCCTGATTGTTGGTCTCCTCTGATGCAGATGGTTCTTCAAAAGACTCTGTAATTGGTTCATCAACATCTTCAGTAGTGTTAAGTGGTTTCTCCTTCTCTTTAGTAAGTGGTGCAGTCAAGGAAGAGAGGAAAAATTTCTCATCCTCCTCCGTTTCTCTGATTTCTTTTGTTGGCATGGTGATGGGCTTGATTTCAGGAATAATCCTTGCAGTTTCGTTCATGTCAACGGGAAGAAAATCCCTTTTCGGTCTCTGGCGAATTATGAGTCCAAGGAGAAGGTTGGCACGGTTGTTTTCTAAACCTGTGAAAATTACAAGATAAATTAAATTTGACAGATCAGAAATGTAATTTACTGAGAGAAAACAATTATCTTAGAGAAAATAGGTTTAGTGTTCAGATTACCTGGCCCATCAAAGGGAACAAGCTGATGTGGAACTTTTTCAGTGGCACCCAAAGGAATGAGATACATGTCCTTCACTTGTTTCAGGTTATTGGACACTACCCCAAAACGCCTACGACTGCTGAAGTAGGCATAGATGAGAGTATAGGAGATCTCATCTTCCTCCGTCTCAGGGGAGAAGCGAATCAGGCACACCTCCTTTAATTAAAGAAAAAGCATGTGTCAGTGAAATCTACGATCCATGTACAAGACGTCTGACCAGAACTGTTCAGTGGAGCAGCTCTATAATGCATCACGTCATTACAAATCTGCATGTTAATTAAATTCTACACAATGATGAACAATTTGATCACAATGAACCATATGTAATTGCGGGTGACTGTATTCAATGATTGAATTTAACTACAGGTTGTGTAGTCCTTTAAGAGGAAAAGCTGCCAAAAACTCACTTTTGTCCCAGTTGCCCGAATCTTCTCCAAGTAGTCCCACACTATCTGTGGACTTATCCTCCCGCCAACTTGAATACTGTCTGGAAGGTCCTATTGAAAGGGGAAAAAGATCAAACTTTACAAACAGTATTTATTATCTTAAATACATTGCAGAAGACTGAAACTCTAAAGGCCATTTTCACAGACGGGGCTTAGATTAATGAAGGAGTAGGCTTTAATCTGCACTAGTTAAACTAGGATATTTAAGTAGCTTTCATGAATGTGGCATTAAAAGTCGGAGAATCTGGAGGCCTGAAGTAAGATAAGTGACTAAAAATATGCACAAAAACCCAGAATGGAATAGAAAACACCAAGAATGGTGTAAATCTTGAGACAAAACAACAGCAGAGGCAAAAAGAACTTGTAAAAAAAAAAAAAACTTTGATCCCTAATTATTGATTATTTTTTATTCTCTGAGCAGGCAGAGTGACACTTTGTGCAAGAAGTCAGGTAATTAAAAGAACTTGGGATCATGGCACCATTTTCTATCTTCACTATACAATATAATGGATATTTGTTTTTAGAAGTTAGATATTCCAAATAGTCCATGCAAGCTCACAAACAGCACTATGCAGAAGTTAAACCTGCCTCTGTGAAGGACCAATTTAAGTTTTAGTTTAGTCCTTGAGTAGCTCTAAATTTCCCTCTTGCCTCTTGCTTAACTTAATCCAAAAATAGAATAAATCTACGATTATTTTGACATACGTCTGTGTGCAAATATTATTGTGTTAAGCAAGCTTAAACAGGCATTTTAGTCTGGGAATAGACTTGAGCCTTGTCTGTGAAACTGGCCCTAAATATGTTCAGTTAGTCCACTTTACCTCAGTCAAGTTGTCCAAAATGCCTGAGACGGGGAAAGCTTTTGTCACAAACTTTGCCACAGCATGCATATGAATGAGTCCGCGCCACAAGTACTTCAGGTTGGAGAGGAAAGCAGCCTCTTCATCTCGTCCAGCGGCATGATCCGACCTGTGAGGAATACAACCGCAATGAAGCAAGCTTGCAACAACAAGTTACATAGAGAAGAAGCACACAGGGTGTCAGAAATAATGGCTTACCTTCCTTCATAGCCCGACTGAGCACTTCGAAAGCTCTCCTCTAAAACAGTGAGGTGCAGGTCGTCGTCCATTGCAGGCGTTGTGCTCTTCGTCTCTTCTGCTTTGGTGGACTGCCTCCTAACCACTGTGGTAGCAACTTTGACCACTTTGGTTGGTGCCTCCTCCACAGGTGGCGCCATACGACCTTAATGAAAAAAAAAGTAACACAAAAAGTTGGTATCTGAGGATAAAAACTACTACAAGAAACTTTCATATCTTGTTAATTTTGTAGGATGCTGTGGACAAAAGCAATGGTCTCTCACCACAAAATATGATGTCAAAATCAAATTATGTAAAGAAAAATCTCCTCCTGCTTCTTTTTAACTGGCTAATGTGCTACTCACTGTAGCTTTGCATGGGAAAACGTAAACAGAGACTTGATCTTCATCTGATTTCAAGGAGAACCTGACCCGGTGGCAGCCATTCAGAACAACTATACAGAAATAGCTGATCTTCTCGCGGTTGGTCTTGTTTGCTAATGCAAGTCATATAATGGTGTCATTAATAAACAGAGGTTCATAACTGAGGTTCATAACCAATTAGAAACTTCTTGTAGTAGCTTTAATGATTAAAGTGGCTTTGTGATTTGTGCCAGGGCTTACCTGTGCAGATTTTGCAGTGTAGGTCAAACAAGTGGGACTTGTGTTGGCTGGTGGTGTCTTTCTCCGTCTTGGCGCACTCTGCTTTCTTATCAGGTGTTTTTGGAGGATCTACTGAGACTTCTGTCACTTTTGAAGGCAGCATAGGCTGGCAAGAGGGGGAAAACAGAAAGAAATTCAAGCAGCTGCTCTTTTACTGGTAAATATACAGTAATGTAGAGTGATATCAGATGTGTCTCTCACCTCTGGAGGATCAGGTGCTTTCACTGGTTCTTGGCTCTCAATTTCAATTTCACCTTTGTGTGTGATCTTAGTGATCGGTCGTCTCTCAACCTCTCTTTGCTCTTTTTCAATCATCTCAATAGTCTGTGAAATGAGAAATGTATTGCTTCTTTAGAGGGCTACTGAAAGTTTTAAATCTCAAAATACAACCATCCTTTAAAAATGATAAAGGAGCGCATGTTAATACTACTTTCTGGGGTTGACATTCATATCAGAATTATTGAGCTTTTAGGTGAATTTAAGAAACTACATCACAGGCTTAAGCATTACTTACATGTCGGTTCTCCCTTTGTCGCCAAGCAGCCAGTTCTTTCGAGGCCAGTTCCTCAGGGCTCATTCGAATCAGGTTACCAGGAGAAATTTCCCCTTTGAGAACCCTCTTAAACAGGACCTAAACAATACAATTACAATAAAGCGAATGTAACTACTTTTATATTAAAAATGTAATGCAACACAATGAAACTTTACAATTAGATTATGTCTGATTTAAAATGGTACTTACATTATTTTTAGTATCTTTGAGGTTGAACATTAAACTCCTGTACTTGTTCTTGTATTTGTTGTCGGTGTCTTTATACAAGTGAAAAAGCTCCCTCTCTGTCTTCTTGGCAACTTCAGAGGCCCTCTCCACTGAGATGTCCAAATCAGACTCCTTTAACCTAAAATACAGAAAGCATCACATTAATTAACTGCTCTGTTTTATACCGACTGCCTCACTCCTCTTAAATGGCCCGTCGTGAACAACTGCCAGACTAAAAACAAAAGCTTATCATGTTTCTTGCAGGCCACATTAATGCCTTTGACAAGGCACAAAAACTGACATCCATAGAAAAGTTTGGTCTCATCTTGAACAGGAGCATCTGCAGATTAATTCCATACACATTATGCTATGATGTACTATCCACTAAATCCCCATTTTGTTAGCTTTGCTGCCATCTTGACAGCAAGGGGGCAGTTGTCTTCTTTGGTTTCACTGGTAGACTACAAACCAAAGATGCATGCTGCTACCAGAGTGTGAGTTAAAAGGTTATATTCTGGATATTAAACCTGTTTCACTTTTAAAAAAGCCTTCCTTTGCATCTGTAACCGTTTGTCCCCTATCTCTAACAGACCTTTGATGCTCTTTCTTTCTCTACACTGACCTTCATCCAACCTCAGCACGTGTCTTTTTCATGGTGTATAAAGTAACTGTAATGGAGTTGGAAGAGACAACTGAGTGGAATTCAGCTCTTCTTTGTTTGAGAGGGGTTTTATTTTGTGGGTTGCGCTACAACAAAATGTTCTAAATAAATATCAAAGTTTAAACTGAGAAGCTTGGATTTATCATCCCATTTATTGTTTCCTTATTAAGTTTACAGTTAGGCAAATCCAGGATGTTTGCAATGCCATTACACTATTGTAGGCGTCTAGAAGTCTGTTCAGACCAAAGATTCACAACGAAACTATTTAAAACCTGCAACTACTTGCAATGCACCATTCTGCAATGTTCTGAAAACCTGCTGATTTATACCAATGCAACAAGATAAGACAATGTATCATCTGCATCACAACTACTCTCTGTAATTCAGCTCTGACTTACAGCTGTTCTGGCTTTTCTTGTAGCTGATTATAATTTGTAGCGTCTGAAAATATGAGCACAGAGACAGTGCGTTGCTTGCTAGGTATACAGGTTATCATGTTGCCTATCTTACTGGATATGTTAAAATATCTTTACATGTAATCATGTTTAATTCCTACTATGTCATCTGAATCTTGTACCATGTAACCTTTAACTGAGTGAACCCTAGCATCATTGCTCCCCAAGGTGTCATAAACTTTTTATCATGATTAAAAGTCTGCTCAGGGTTCATCAGTGCAGGAAATATAACATTTTTGTCAGAAACAAAGATGCCTCTGAGAGAAGGGGTGTGTCTTGTGGGGATGTTCACAGAAAAGACAAACTAGACCTGTGGGAGGACTGGCAGAAGGTTGCTAACCGGTAACAGCCAATAAGGCCGGGGTTGATAGTTTGAGGAGGGTTGTAAATTGTCACAGTGCCTTAGATGGGAACAGACCAGATAAGAGAGTATTCACAATACCAGATATTTAAACTTCAATATAATACAAGTATGAAAAAACATAAAAAACCTTTTTTTTTTCACTTTTTTGATTAACAACCTGCACACAGTGCTGGTACAGAAAAAGTCTCTGAACACTGTCTGGTTTTAAGGATGAAAGTAAAGACTGAATTGAACTGAGGTCTTCAATGAGCACTTAGATCTTTTTTTTATGGCTTCGGTACTTTAAATACTGTAATTAACAGATACTGTATTGTTTTAAAAACATAGTATTGAAAACGTACTGATACTTTTGACAACCTTATCAGAAACTCTGATGAAGAGAAAGAGCCGTGGCCGGAGAGTATTAGAAGTTCTCTTTAGGGTAAACATTATGAACAAACCTTTGTTTTGTGTTCCTCTGAGCATTACTGAAGTGTACTGCAAGAGATTTTTGACTTCTCCTTTGCCAGAGTGGAATTGCAAAATTGCTATGACACTGTGGTAATTGTTTGCAAAAAAATTTGAGTAAAAAAAACTTAAAATGCAATGTCAATTTCAGTATTTCCACAGTTCTTTTGAATACTTTTTCCTCATGGAATACTTACCTCTGTATGAGGATTTCTTTGAGAGAATCACGCACACTACGCCTGATTGCCTCCACAGACACAGGTTTCTTTGACACTGAAGACGGAGTCTTACTTTTTGTCTCTTGTTTCAGCTGAGTGCCTACGAGGACAGAATGACAGTATGTACTGAACAGGCAGAGGAAATATGCGACCACAATAATTACAAAATATTAAAGATTCAATACGGAGCTGTGATACAAAAAAGTACCAAACACAGATGCTTGATATGACAAATGTTTTTAACTTTAGCTGTTATCTAGTTGTGGATGACCTTCACCAAGCCAACACCACAACGGTATGCAGCTAAACTGTATTAAGCAGGAAGATGATGCTGAAGATGAATACTTTACTTAATTTGAGGTTGTTTTGTATTCCCAATATGGAAACAAACAGATAAAACACAGCAAAAGTGTTTGCAGCAATATTAAGAAACCCTTATGCGACAGATGCTACACTCCATTTTGTTGTTTGTATTTTTTTAATAACACTCAACAGTATCCCAAAATGTCCTCCCTGCTCACTAGATGTTGTGAAACTGTAAACTTTGTGAGCTGGGAGACACTTATGAATTTTGGGGAGGTTGTGACAAAATCCACCCTTATCGTTTTAAATAAAGACCCCCTGTCTTATGTATTTTTACACTGGAAAAATGCACCACCCACACATATCACCACATTGCAATCAAATCTCAACTGTCAACAGTATGTGGGCTGTTGTAGCGTTCCAGTATTATATTTGGTTTCAGAAGTCAAAAGTGTAGTTCATACACGTATGATTGGCATCCCCTTTTTAATCTTGAGTCTTGTCTTGGGCAATTGGAGGTATGAAGATTTTTTTAACAAATTAAAAAATGTATGTGTTGTGATTGTCTTCACTCAGTCTTGTTTTCATATTGTAATAACGACACTGAACCCTGAGTCCAGTGAACCCAGCCTGGCCTTGAATTCAATGTGGCATCAACAGCAAAACAGCAAACTTATTTATTATAGATTCACAGTTAAGGCTGGGCGATAAATCGATATTATATCAACATCGAGATATAAGACTTGATATTGTCTTTTATTCCTAGTATTCCTGGTTTTAAAGGCTGCATTGCCGTAAAGTGATGTAATTTTCTGAACTTACCAGACCGTTCTAATTGTTCTATCACTTCCCTTTACATGCTTAGTCATTATATCCACTGGGGGTGTCACAATTTTAGTATTACATCAAAAATCAATCACAATGGGCTTTCAATTTAAATACTAAAATCAAAGGCAGAATTGGCAATTTTCAACCCACCTACTTGGGATGTCTGGTGTGTTTTTCACACTTCAAAGACGACAAGCTGTAGCTTACTGGCCGTTATATCACACTTGATTAGGGCTGCACCTGACTATTATTTTTATTATCAATTAATCTGTTGATTATTTTCACAATTAATCAACTAATTGCTTAGGCAAAAAAAAAAGGCCAAAAACTGTGAAAAATGCTCATCACAATTTAATAAATGACAACGAAAAGCAGTGATCCTCACATTTAAGATGTTTGACAGTTTTGCTTGAAGGAAACATTTAATTGATTACCAAAATAGTTGGCAACTAATTTTCTTTTGATTAATTCCAAGATCACCTGATAGTTTGCCATTGAAAATCGAAAAATTGAACTGAATTATAGATTTGGAGAATTGTGACTCCCCTAATATCCACATTACTGATTATTATTTATCAAAACTCTCATTGTTTTAGTATTTGGTGAAAGCAGGTCCATTTGAAAGCATGTCCACATTGTCCATTCATAAGTGCCATATAATGTTTAGTAGTTTAATCTACAGAAATCCATCATATTCTATGAGATATCATGTGTTTGCACTTTCTGAGACTTAACAGTTATTTTAGAGAAAGTGTTCATATGAAAATATATACTTGTCCATTGCAGAATAGCCTAAAATTGTCAAGATATTACTTATAAGCCATATGGCCCACCCCCATTCACAGCCCCTAAAAAAATACCTGTTTTATGAGCTGCTTCTCTGCCATCTGTGGACTGCCTTCTATCAGGATCCTATTTTAGGAGAGAAGTGCAAAAAGCATGTTAACAAGATTGTTAACTTGCTGTAAGAAAATATCAACAAAAATTAAAACATGTGAAAAAGATCTCAATATTTAAAAACCCCTGGCCAAAGGTTAAAATGAATACAGGGTGAGTTTAATGTGCAGGAAAATGCACCACACAGCACCATGTTAAACACAACCCCATGTGCAAGCCTTCTGTAATGGCAAAGTAAAAGCAAAAAGACAACAAACCCTTGTGTAGCAGTAACACTGGCTATGATTAATATCAGAGGATGAATTAGCTGGGGGAACAAATAAAATATCATTCTGTATATGAAACATTAAAAAATGTTAAATGCATGATCAAATCGCTTAATTAAAAGAACTCATGGCAGCACTGCTTACCTTTCTTACTGGTCTGACCCCTGCTGATGTGGGTGTCTGGGACGGTCCCGGTCGGGGCTTGGGAAGCGGCTTTTGATCCTGTACCTCAGTCTTAGCTTGAACTTCTGGTTTTGCTGCACTCTGGGGTTCAGGCTCCACCTTTTTGCTTTCCTCCTCACAGCACTTCAAGCACACGTACATCTGGTCCTCCTCCTCCATCTCACGTACTTTCGTCAGGTCGAGACCAACACAGTCGCCATGGAACCAGTCGTCACAGCGACCGCAGCCTACCATGAACCTAAACAAAGTACAGCAATTATTAAAAGTGAGTTTGCAAATGAGCACTCTGAGTGCCAGAAACACTGTGGCAAAGAGCAACATTAAAAAGCACTCTTTTGTTTATTAAAACAACTGATCTTTTTCAACAGACGACAACCTGTAAGCCGCCCAGCTATTTTTACGACTGCGCAAATATTGTGGTTCATTAGCTTTCACCTTCCCTTTATCATGTCTATCATCTCCTAAAAACTCTCAAATACTGCACACTGTGCTGAGTAAATGAAGAACTATCAACCATCAGTGCTGGTCACAGTTCTGTAACCAAGAGAAAAACTAGAACTTCCACCTTGCGGTTGTATGCCTCCACCAGCCAGTCAAGCTGTTGTTTACACCCATCTACCCAGACTCATATAATATATGTAGTGAAGAATTTGATAAAAGGTATTAAATGTATTTTTTAGTAAAATGGAAGTTATCACGATATTAACAAGTGTCATTCCAGTGAATAATTTCCAGAGAGAAACATGTTGTTATCATAATGCACTTTTTCTTAGAGAAATGTCCCTGGTGCTTCGGACAGCACTTCATTCAGTTTGAGAGTTTTTAAAGTTTTACTGCTGAATTATTTGACTGGAACATCAATGGGATAAGAATGTTATAAAAACAATAAACTAATTTAATGAATATCACTCTCCAGTCATGTCACATTGCAACTCATATGAGAGAGAAGTTGCGCCCACAGGGGGCACTCGAACTTAACTATACAGGTACATTAAAGTTTTGTGCCATCAAAAATATTTTATATCTGGCCTTTTTGGACACCACATATAATTTTACTGCAACAAGTTGTAGAATAAAATCTATATTTAATGCTGCACCTCTGATTTAAGATATACAGATTTAATAACACACAGGCTTCCTGGACTTTTATTGCACACATGAGACTAAACCTATTAATATCAGCGAGGTGTGGTGGTGGTTAGGCCCCAGTCTTGAAGGGCTGTTATAATTTTTACAAACCACCAGATGTCACTGTGTGTGCCGAGTTAGAAGCCCCAAAGCTTTCAATCTTTTTGGCACAAATAGAAGGGAAGCCTAACAGAAAGTTTCATAAGGCTTTCACCCATTACTGCTTATGCTCTTTTTACACAGATATCCTGTAACAGTGCCGCAACGAAAGCTTGCTTCTACACTGCCTTTTTGTTTTTACACTGAACCAAGCAGCGCTAGCATAAACCTGTCATTTTATACACGGTACCAGGTTTGAGGAATCGAAAGAGGCCTGATATAACAAAACAGCGTATTGGCCAGCATGTGATTCTGCTTGTTTGCTCTTTTATAATCACACACAGAGCTGGCAGCCTCATGAATTTAAAACATAAAGCTTTTTATGGGTTTCTGGATAAATGGAGCACCTTTTCTTCTGCAACGGTTAAGTTTAAAGAATCTCCTTGTGTGATGATCCATGGGAGGATTTTTTCCTATCTGTCTGTGTTTGCTCGTGTGCATACAGCGCTGTGTCAGCACTGTATAAAGTGTCCTCTCGTCTCTCTCCCTCTCTCTACTTGAACACAGCTGACAAATGTGTAGAATAAGTTCATAGTTTTAACAACACAGTCACAAACAGCAGCCAACATGTAACTCAACAGCGTCCTGTCCCACCCTGCCGGCTTATCCTTCTACACAAAAGACTATTCGGCTCTGTTACTACCTCCGCTGGCAGATTAGAGGCAGAATGAAAATGTGTCTGTGACTTTTATACAGACAGCCAGGCAGAATAAACTTGCAACATGCCCACCTTGAACAGGCTGTGTAAAAGGGGCATTAGAGACTAATTTTACAAGGGATGTAGAGGGCTGATGGAGACTTTCAAGTGTTTTTGCAGAACATTATGATGTTACAGCGAATTTGACCTTTTGCATATAAAATGTCATCACTTAATCATTTTATCCTATTAGGCATTCATGTGGAATGCTTTTATAATTAGTGTATGAATTCATGAGTTATGGCCAAAAAATGTTTTGTGAGGTCACAGTGATATCAACTTTTGACATCTAAATTCTAATTAGTTCATTCTTGAGTCCAAGTCAATGTTTGTGCCATATCTGAAGAAATTCTGTCTAGTTGTTCTTGAGATATTGCGTTCATAAGAATGGGTATGTATGGATGGACAGACAACCCGAAAACAGGCGGAGGCATAAAAAAAACACTGTCAAGTTAAATCTACAACGAGCACAGTACTGAAGAGCAACACTTACATGTTGTTATGGTGTTTTTTGCACAGACCACAACAGTTGTTTCCATCCCATACAGTCTCACTGTTAGCAGCTTGCTCTTCGGCAGTTTCCTTCTTCACAACAGGAGCGTTATCTGGAACAAAGAGTTGCGGCTCTTCCACAGAGATACTCCTTGCATTTTTACTTTTCTGTCTTTGAAGGATCTTCTCTGGCTTTTTCAGTTTGGGCTTTTCCTGCCCTCCTTCATCAGGAATTTTTAAAGAATGGCCCGGACGACCCTGTGCCGGATTAGCAGTCTCAATTTTGGAGCTAATGTGAGGAAGATTATGTTTAGTTGGTCCCTGCTGATCAACACGGTTGCCAGATGATGGGATCTTCTTCGTTGCCGGGCTAGGTGTACTTGGTGATTTTGGCTTTGCTTTACTATCTCCTGAACCCTGCTGTATCTTTTGCACTTTTGTTGCAAGTTCACTTTGGGTGTTTTCTGCAGGCCTTTTCAAAGGTGTAATCTCTTTCTTTTCCTTTAGAGATTTTGTTTTCTGCAGGTCTTCTCTTTGGATGATTGTGGATGGCATGTTTTGAGATACTTTTTGTCCCTTAATCGTGTTGTTTGGTTTACCCGAAACCAAGTCCTTATTCTTGTTCGGCGTCGGTCCTTGTTTAGGCTTAAACAGTGTTTTGGCCACAGTCTTTTCCTTACTATCAGTCTTATTACTAACAGTTGTTCCATTATTCTCATTGCTTTGAGGCTGTTTGTTGTCGTCTTTTTCTTTACTGACTGGCTTCTGATTTCCAGGAACACTTTGATTGTCAAGTTTTGCCTCTTGCGTGGGAACACTCCCCATTAATGTCCCATTGGAGGTCTGCACGTCGTTAGGATTCACATATGGGCCCAGGCCGAGGGCTGCATCATCAGCAGAGCTCTTCTCACTTACATCCACCTCTGCCACGTTCTCGGGTATGACATTCTGTACACTGACAGCATCGTCTGGCAACACAGTAAACCCAACGTCCCTACCATATGGTAAACCATCATCAAGGCATGCAGACTGGCCTGTTTCCACATTTTGTGCGTAAGAGGGTCCAGGAAGCAGCTCGATCTTGAATCCTCCAATTGTGACGGTCAACCTTCTCAATACAACCGTAGGGTTCAGCCATAGTCCACCATCAAGATCATTTACATTAATACGCCCTCCCAGAGTTAATTCTTCCCTCAGCTGGGTGCCTTTAACTCCTTTCTCAATGAGAAATGCCCTTGTGAGCCTGTTTCCTGGTTTCCGTCCTCGGGCCATTCTGTTGGGTGATGTTTTCACAGGTTGTGGATCACTGCTATATTCTGTTTCAACAAAACAAAAACATAAGAACGTGTCACATTATCTGTTATTTGAAGGTGTCATATGGTGGAAACAGGAACCTGAATGAGCGTCAACTTACGGTACTCTAAATTACGTGGACGTTTCTTCGGTCTACCAACAGGTCTCTTTACTTGTGTGGTTTCTGCAACTGTGAGTTCACTGCTGAGGCCTGAGGATGCCGAACCACCATCGAGACCTGCACCAGCCAAAAGAAATTAATGTACTCAACAGGTCACATCTAGACTCTCGCCTTGAAGTTTACTGTGAAGTGGACTGCACAGAGTACTCAGACATGTTAAGTATGATTCCAAACTGCAGGGAGCAAAAAATACTCAGGTCAAAAGGAGTTGTGAACTGTGTTGGGAAGAAGTGAACAACAGCTCTTCACTTTGCAGGAAGTTGGCAAGAAAGATTACCCATCAGTCACTGCACCAAAAACAGTCAATGCAGCTTGCAAAGAAGCTTTATATCTTTGATATTTTTATATCTAGTTTTAATCTAAAATTCTTAATTCAATTAATTAGATTAAAAAATATATGATATATGTAGTAATATATAATTTAATAATGAATTAATGATTTGTATATTTGTATCTTTATATATTTTACACATGTCAGCAGGTACAGCTGTTGTAACTACTGTTACCAGTCACAATGAGGACAACATAATATAAATATTTCATAATAATAGTCAAGACCTGTTTGTGAAAACATGGAGCACATTCCTGGACTGTCTTAATAACAAACAATGACCAAAGAATGATCTCAAGAAAACATCACATACAGTGAATGTCAGCTGTAAACCTTTGTTAATGTGTGTAAATAACTTTTATCCTTCTTTTCATTAATTTATTTATGTATTTAAAACTTACTCTACCTAGTTCTTCATATATTGTAAATGCGATTTACTGTGATGTCTTGGTAGTAGCATGTTAGTTAGCTTTTAACCAAAGTTCAGTCGGTACAAATCTACAGAATACATTTTTTCTGTCTATTTTGTCTGTTGACATACCTGTTGAGCCAGCAATCTGAAAAGCGGAGTCCTCATTGTCCAGCAGATTGAACTGAGAGCCTGCACATCCAAACATGGGATCTTTGTCACTGAGCATGTTCTTCAGTGAATCTTCCAGTCGGAGGCCTGTCCCAAACTCACTACCAGCTTCACATTCCAAATTCTGGCCTATTATCAGAGACTCATCCAACTGGTCACTGGGTATTAAATGGTTAAAGGTGTCCACAATATCCATGAATGCTGCTGCCTTCCTGTATCAAAACAACACAGACAGAATGTAGAGAAAGAAGGCATCAAATCATGAGGGCTGCATAATTAATCAAAATATTATCAAAATCACAATATGGTCAAGTGCAATATCAATGTTTGCTTATAAAGTGTCAAAAAATGGTGAAAAATGTTTTTCACAGTTTCCCAAAGCCCAAGATGACGTCCTCAAATTACTTGTTTTGTCCACAACCCCAGTTTACGATCATAAAGGAGTAAAGAAACCAAAAAATATTCACATTCAAGAGGCTGGACTTTTTACTTGTTAAAAATGACTCAAACCAGATAATCAATTATCAAAATAGCTGGTGATTAATTTAATAATTGATTAATGATCGATTAATCGTTGCAGCTCTACACTGCAGATCTGCAGAGTTGCTCTGACCTACAAATCTTGTAAATATAAAAATATACAAAAACATGTTTGTTTGGTACAGACCCCAACAATTGTCAGAGTGAAGTGAGATTTTAGTGAAAATGAAAAATGTGATGCAGAAATAATCATTCCCAGCAGAGCTGCTACAGTTAATCCATTATTAAGGGCCTAATATGCAACTTCTGTTTTTTTACAGAATACAATGTACAGGCTCATATACACACAATCCCTTTCATTCAGCGTGTGGTGGTGTCTGTATCTGCAGAGACCCTGTCCTCTGCCTGTACCATCTTATTTTCTCATTGAAAACAAAATGTTTTTGTACATACAAAATGTTGGTATATGACATCCTGGGAATGAGACTCAATAATCAACTATCTCTTCAGTGTGTTTACTGTATGAACAGCTTGGACAAATCCTACTCATTCTATCTTTAAAATTAATCGCCAACCATTTTAATTTTAGGAAAATTTGAAGATATTGTCTTGGGCACTGGGAAACAACTGATCCACATTTTTTACAATTTTCTCACATTTTATAGACCAAACAACTGATTGATTAATTTAGAAAATAATCAACAGATTAATTGGAAATTAAAATAAGGATTAGTTGCAGCCCTAAGTCCCACTAATTGCAACAATAATATCTGTCAAAATAATTGCATGATAATTTTTTAACCCTATCATATATATATATATATATATATATATATATATATATATATATATATATATATATATATATATATATATATATATATATATATATATATATGCAAATACATAATCTGTAATGTATTACTGTTATTACAGACATCACTGTAAAATAGATACATATTGCAGTTGTTGACCATATGGTACAGCTTAAAACTTCACTTCTAGGATGTCTCCACCAGGTCTTCTAAAATAGTTTAGCTACCACATGTAGTTTTTCTTTCAGATAAGTTTGACTTAATTATCCTACTTCAACTTGAAAGCCTTTACTGTGCTCATGTACAGCCCTCATCACTGTGTCAAAACTGTGATCTCCCCAGAACTAATCTACATTTTATCATAAGACAAACACCAAACTAATTTGAAATTTGTAAATGAAAAAAATCTATAGTATGGTTTTCAGTCTTTGTGCTCTATAAATAAAGGGTTTGCAGGGGTTAACTGTGTTGCTGAACAAACTAACTTTGAGTCAGCTTATCGAAAGTATTCATCAGTCCCACTGAGTCACAAGTGATAAGAGTGAAATATTTGACAATTAACAAGTTACTGTATTGTCTGTTGTCTGTACTGGATAACTGTTACTGCAGACATCACTGTAAATAAGACAAGTCTTAGAGTTGTTAACAATATCGTGACTTCTACAGTGTCTCCACCAGCTGTTGATACTACATGATTTGCTGTCCTGCTTCGTTGAATCAGCGTCGCTAGCGTCTCAGTTTTTGGCCATTTCCGTGGGTCATTCCCGTTAATACAGACGAAAATTGCACACTGCAAATAAGCTTGAGTTAACTGCCTGTAAGCCCAAGAAAACTATTCCCATAGCCATCTTGGGGAACCTTCTGAGAGAGAAGCTAATGTTAAATGACCTGCAAGTTATCGTTTTTAAATCAACTAAGTTATAACTAGCAGTACAACCTGGTGCAGGCCAGAAATGAACCGTATTTAACCCAAAAACGCCACTTAACTCTCTTAGCAGACTGTTACTTAGATGGGCTGATTTTATATCATGTAATATTACTTAATATTTATACGAAACGCCTCATTTCTATGAGCATGTTCTCCCAGTGAGGTGTTTGCTAGTTAGCATGCTAACGTTATAGGACGGCTAACAACAATCCGTTGCAGGACGCGATCACATATGTTAGCATGCTAAGGGTAACTTATGGAGGAAGTTAGCACCCATTGAAACACTTTATAACGCTAGCACTGCCCCCATGAGCAGGGCTGGCACCAATCAACGTCAATGCAATAAAAGCTTAAATATGCTTTACAAAATGTGTAGATGTTTAGGTAGCTAGCTCGATGCTAAATATATCAGAGAGGCTAGCCAGTTCGCTTTAGCACAGGCCTTAGCGACCAAGTTTGTTTGTAGCCTGAGTGCGGCTAGCGGACGTTAGATGATCACGCCCACATGCATCTGCTTCAGCGTTTGCAGTTTAGATATTTAGGAATATTAATTTTTCACATTAAAAAGATCCTTACCTCTCTCTCTCACTGCAACGCTGTGTCCAACTCGTGTAAGGTTACATACTAGCACAGCTGCTAACTTCCTCTAACTAAGCCGTCATTCGTCCCGCTGCTGCAAAGCCCCTGACAGGCAGCGCTGCCTGTCACGTGGCTTCTGTTTACAGGTAGCATAGCAGCTGATATTACAAACATAACACACGTATAGTATGGTTTCCAGACTTTATGCTTTATACATAAGAGTTCACAGGAGTTAATGATCTTACGGAGCAAACTATGTTGTTTGCGTCAACTTTTGTCACCTTTCTTTTCTTTCACTTTACTTTTCTCTTGTGCTCTTGCTGCTGAGCTGACCAAACCAAACTTTTCAAACACATTCAGCAGTCCCATGTAGAGAGGAAAAATAATTTACTTCCATAAAAGTGACATGAGTTAAGTATGTGACACCCTCTTGCATGGGAAGCAAGAGGGTATTTATTTAGGTTTTCTAGCCTTTTGTGTTAAACAGAAACCATGAAGTAAAATGAATATTTTATTAGTTTTTATAATTATAAAAAAAAAGGATACAAAAAGGCAAGTCAAAGGTTCATATAATACATTAACAATAGTAAGTACAGCAAAAGTCTTCTAAAATAGTTTAGTTACAGCACTAAGTATTTTTCTTTTCTTTTAAATTCACTTGATTGAATGCCTTCACTGTGCACATCTACACCCCTAACCTCAGTATCAAAACTGTGTTCTTACAAGAGCTAATCTACATTGTAATTACAGGACAAACGCAAAACTAATTTGAAATTTGTAAATGAAATAATGCAGAAGTTATAAAAAGATTGGTCCAGTTCAGCAGGGTACTGCTGTGTTACAACAACATAAAACTGGTAGTCTTGTCTGTCTCCAGTCTCTAGTTTTTAAAAGTAAAATAACACCATATGAACGAGCCATTTAGCTGCCAGAGCACATGATGATAGTATCTAATTCTAAATCTCAATCAGCTTTGTATACAGCGAGTGTCTGTGGTAGAGCAGCCAAAAGGATGAACCAAGGTCAACAATGCAGCTTGGCAAATGAAGTGGAGGCTCAATGAATGAGACTGTTGTTATGTTAACAACTTCCTAATAGTCTATTGTATACTACAAGTGCTTGGAGAGCACTGGAATGCAAACAACTTTCGATGAAACCAAACTACTTTTGGTGGGGAAAAAATGTCAGATAAACAGACATAGACAATACAGTCAAACAAGACTTTGTGACTAAAACATGACGATGACAGCTGGTTTGCTCATCTATCCTGTCCACTAGTTAACTGCTGTCAGCAAAGATGGCAGCACTGAAAACCAGTAGTTACCTGAGTCTACCTTTGAATCTGCCCCCTTCACTGAGTTGACTGACTGGAATGACGGAAAAGATGGAAACGGAGGGTCTTTGCTCTGTTTTACACACCTGAGCTGATTAACATGCCGCATAAAATGTTTAGAATGTAACTGGATCCAATGATCAAGAATGGAGTGGAACTCTTAGAAATAAAGTTTCATCCACTTGTCCCCAGAGGAGAACCCCCATTGGTTCCCGGTAGAACCCTTTCTACCTAGAAAACAACATAAAGCACTATATGTAGAATAATCTGTGACAAGCGGTTCCATTCGAGATTGTTGGAACCTTAGTGATATCTAGCAAACCAGCTCTGATTTCTGCTAGTTTGAGTGGAACCATTGTAATCAAGGATGTCATCATTTGTGGCTGGGAACCAGCTTTTAAGGTTCTAAACCAATTTATTTTTGGTGGAAATGCCCTGAACATTTCAAAATTAGGTGCGTAAACTGGATGGCCTGGTTCCAGGTTGGTGGGAAAGGCCTACCTGAGGGTTCTGTCCATAACCTTTCCACCATCTAAGGGCAAGAACCAACCAAGGGGGTTCTACCGAGAGAACCTCAGCCCTTCAGAAAGAACTCTTTTGGAAGTCTTATTTCTGAGTGTGGAGTACAAATAGTTCTGGGTTGAGAAACACTGCTAATATCACAACTGTGAAAAAATAAACCAACACAAAGTTAAAGAGATTTTACTAAAATAAATCTGACATTCTGTATTTACATACATAATATCTATTCAGAATTGAAGAAAAAACTAGACAGATGTATACACTACTTACTTGCTCTTTTACAGTTTATTTCACTGTGCACATATAAAGTATTTAGCTTTGACATTCAAAATAAGAAAACACTACTCATTTGATTCGGATAGAAACAACAAAATGTCAGTTAAGACACACCAACAGATTGATTTATAGCCCTTTTTTTAAAGACAACTTTTATGAAGTGCTTTATATACAATAAAATGCCCACCTCCTCAAAATACAACACAATAAAAATAATAAAAACTCCAAAATGAGTGTAAAACAAATAAAAGGCAACAAAAATAAAGACCCTTAAGTGATTCTAGACTCCCAAGTGTCAGAGCATAGGTAGTAGTTTACAGAAAAGCCTGTCTATAAAAGTGTGTTTATAAAAGAGATTTAAAAGATGAGACAGATTTTGTGAGTCTAAATCCCTCTGGCAGTTGTTGAACATATGGTGACAGGCATCCTAAGTCACTTTTAGTCCTGAGCCTGGACTAAAAGGGCCTCGCCTGTGGATCTGAGGCAGCGTTCCAGCTTATAAGGGGTTAAAAGGTCAGCAGTGTAGCTGGGGGCTAGACTATTTAGTCTTTTAAAATAATCAATAAAATTTTTTCACCAATTCTAAACCTAATTGATAGGCAGTGCACATGTGCTAGGACCAGGGTGGTGTGGTTTCCACATTTTGTGCCAATTAAAATTCTAGCTGCAGCGTTTTGAACAAGCTGGAGACGTGAGACTGATTTTTGATTGAGGCAGGTACACAGTGAGTTGTAATAATCTAACTGAGGTGAAATAAAAGGGTGAATTACCTCCTCTAAATCAGCACTAGAGAAAATTTACTTGACTTGACTATGACTAACACGTATTAAAAACTGTGTCACTGAGGCAACGGCTCTTTAAATTTTTCATTTGGGTTTAAGATGGCACAGACCATCCTGATCCACTGCTGCCCACGCCATTCGCTCCGTGGTAAATTTGGCTGCCCACTGTCCTGATGGAGCAACTACAATAGAGCCTCCTGCACCGCAGACACGGTCTATCATGTACTGCAGAGACAGCTGTGTGGACTCTGCTACTGATTTACCTGCATAGGGAAGAAAGATGGAAATAGATGAAAATAGTGACACACATTTAGGTAATCAATTTGCAATCATGTCAACAATACACAGCAAATACACAAGTATATCCAAACCCAGGTAAAGCCAGAACGATCAACTGCTAATTTTGCACCACGGCCCCTTTTCATTCTTTGGGTCCTACAGTATCTAATTTCTTTTAACTTTAATTATGCTAATGTGACTTTAGTATGAAATAGAAGTCTAATCTAATCTAATTGTCTAATCTAACTAACTCCTTCTTTAATAATTGCAGCTATAGTTCAAATAACCACACCATCAAAGCTAAAATAAAACAATGTTTGGAAACAGTGCTGTGAGAAATAGACAACATCTGCATTAATTCTGCTTCAACAGACAAAAAAACTGACGTGGTTTGTTTTAAAGGGAAAATTTGTCACTTTTTCATGTGGATGCCAGTCAGTGTTGATGGAATACGTAGTGAAGTGAAGCAATAAGGTCCTCAGTGCTGCTGATGTTGACCTAGAATACTGAGTTTTCTTGCTCATCGAGCCGTGCAGCCATGCCTACGTGTACCAGGATGCATTGCAGGCAGGCTTGTGACGCCCATGCCCATGTTAGAGTGTATCACCACGCTAACCTGCAGTTATTATGTTGTTGGCCAAAACATCCTGCTAGATGATAAAAATGCTCATATAGCTCACCTCCTGGCTACCCAAAGGAGGAGACTAAAAATAACAACTGAAATAACCTGTAGTTCTTCCTGAATCCAGCGACGTCACTGGATGCAGGAAGAACTACAGATTTTGCAGCAGGAAAGTTTTGGTCAATATAGCATTATGCAATGAGGAATTTATTTCTTCAGTTGACTACATTTATCATCAACACTGACTGGACAGTCACCTGACAAGTGGCAAATAGTATCTTTAATGTAAAGAGTTTCAAAATGTGACCTTGTTACCTTGTTCAACATGTGAGAGAATGAGTCTGGCCAACGTGACTTTAAGAATAGACTCTCCATGTCCGGTACAAGACACCGCACCAATAAAGTTGTCTGCGTATCCTCCAGAGCCTTAATTACAAAAAAAACAACATTAAATCAACAATCAACAGCTCAATTTAACGCACAGGTGTCCCAAAACATTAAACTCAACAAAAAATAAGAATAAAAACAACACCGAGAGTATAACTGAATGATGAAACTGCTCTTTAATTTGTTCAAATAATAAACTTTATGATGTGATAAAATCAAACTCAATGATGATCATGACTTTTTGATTTAATTTAGTTTAATTTTTAACTGCAGCTGGCAGTGCAAAGTGTGCTACTTGAACAAGTAAATGAAGTAATACCAATGATCGGAGAGTCTCCCACTCTGCCAACCATTTTATTTCTGATCCCTCCGGTTGATGTTGCACATGCAACATTACCAGCACAGTCCAGAGCAACTGCCCCAACAGTATCATGGGCCCTAGAAAGAGAACACAAAGTATATCCACCATGAGTTAAAGGCATAATATGAAATACATACTGTATAATCTAACACAATATATAATATTTAAAAAAAACAATGCATAGACTATATAAAATCCAATAAATCATCACTTTTGATCCACTAGAAGTGTGTGGTAGTGGCTATATCTGCAGAGCTTGTTTTGACTTGGCAGTGTGCGTTTTCTATAAAGTACCAGCGCTTAGAGCTCTGTATTGAATGTTCAGTGCTTCAATGCTGCAAAGGAATAGAAGTCAAAAGCAAAATGAAAGTAAGTGTAGTTTTCCTGTCTGTTTTTGAACAACTTAAAGAGACCATTCACCCCAAAATCAAAACTAAACATTTTTCCTTTTACCTGCAGTGCTGTTTATCCATCTGGGCTGTTTTGGTGTGAGTTTCAGAGCTTTGGAGATAGCAACCATAAAGACCTGTATATCCTACAGGTTTATGAGGAAATTCCAGGGAAGAAGAAGTATAAATAAAGTCAAAACACTGCAGATACTTACAACTGAAGGCTGAAATCTTCCTTTACTCCAGTATCATAGTTCTTGCGCTTCTCCCATTCTTTCCTCTCAAACTGAGTCACCAGTTTTTCAGTGGGAACTGTGGCCGTGCCGATGCTCTCTGCAAACAGGTTTGCACCACTGCTTGTCAACAAGGTGTGGGAAGTCTGAGGTTTCCATCAAGCCAGGAGGAATATAAGAAAATGTGAAAACAGAAAATGTATTACATTGCATTTATATATTTTTAAAAAAAGATCCAAATCAGTGCCTCTCTAAACATCAGCGACCTCCTACTCTTTCTTTTAAGAGAGACAAAAGCAAAGTATTTCAGATAACACCTTTTCCATCACTGCCCGCGCCAGTGTCACAGGATTGGCGATGTTCTTCACTGACGACACCGCACCACTGGCAAGTGTCCTTCCATCCATGATACTGGCGTCCAGCTCCACATCTCCATCAGTATTGAGCGTTGCTCCGTGCCCTACAATTACATGTCACAGTGTTGTTTATGTTACCTGCCACATCCTCACACATCCACAGGGTGGTGGCAGAGCGGCACAAAAGAAGCAAAAGAGCACAGCACTCACAACTGATGCATCACTGATGTCCAGTTTGTCTGTACTTTGGTGCATAAAATAGATGTCAAGAATTAAAACCCTTATCAGGTCCAAAATTTAGTTTTTATGTACAACCCCGATTCCCAAAAAGCTGGGACATTATGTAAAACTTAAATAAAAACAGAATGGACTGGAATACAGGATATTATCAGATGTGCAGAGCTGGGGCATTTTTGTGTCTGTTTGACCTTAAAATGCTTACAACAGTTAAAATGTTGGTGATAAAACAAACAAAAAA